>CAXHKG010000276.1:0-75546 GCA_964016985.1 Anodontia alba
AGCGTTTTCATGCTTCAGCTATAAGATAGAGAAGATAAGATAGAGGCTAAAAACAAACAAAAAAACAAAAAAAAAAAAAAAAAAACAGTATATTATGAAAAAAAGTCATGCTAACGAATGTATTTAGTTTCCCATAAAAAATAAGGCTTGTATCATTTATATTCCATGCTAAATTCCTGTTAGTCATAACGCATGGAAAACATTTACAAATCAAGGAACAAGACAAGTAAAAGTTTAAGTTTTATTGTAGAGAGAGTAGTACGTAGAGTAGGTGATGATATATATATCACTGATCGCCACAACACAGAAAACTGTCCGAAAAATACACATTGAATGCCTGCATGCACTTTACATCACCAAATCCGAGTGACACTTTCATCCTTAACAATATCTATAATTCTCTATGAATGTCAATCACAGCTGAAACAGGCGGGGCCTTGTCTCTTATCCAACCCTTGTAAATACATTTCCATGCTAAATTCCTGTTAGTCATAACGCATGGAAAACATTTACAAATCAAGGAACAAGACAAGTAAAAGTTTAAGTTTTATTGTAGAGAATCTCCAAGAACGGGAGGCATTCAAGATGTACTGTCCGGACCATGCAAACATGCAAAAATAATTTTTCATGACAAAAAACAATTCAAGCACTTATTATCATAATTAAATACGCGTGCAGATTATATAGATTTATAAACCATAATTGTAAATTACAATCCTAAACCTAATGTAACTGATAGTCTATGTTGCAGGTCGTCTGCCACATAACCGTCTTTAGCGGTTTCCGAAACCCATCTTCCATGTCTTTTCCACAGTCTATCTGGTGTTCCCCTGTTCGCACTGATCGTCGCGCCACCGGAGCGCAACGAATGTAGGCCGTAATCTTTAGCATTTAAACCTAACTCCGACAACATCCGCAAAAAGATAGCTCTGACAGTAGAATATGACAAATACTTGAAATGATTCGGCCTAAGCTTTTGCACTTATGAAGACCCGTCGTACATGACAGCACGGTAAAATATATTCACCAGAATCTCTGTCAGACGCACCAATTGCAGAAATAAATCGCTCGAGCATACGAACAGGACAAAAAGCAGAACCAGTACGGGCAACAACCAACTTGTTACCCATACGGTAAACATCTGTCTTACTTTCACTTATGAAAATACTACAGTACGAAGGGAAAAAATCAATATCTGAACGTCTTATTTTAATCGCTTCTCGAAATCTCAAGAAACCCGCAAATGATATTAAAACTAATGTCGTGATCCGCAAATCACTTAAAGAACAATCAGTACTTGCAAATTTTTTCACAAAAGCTTTTAACGTGTCAACAGTGAGGGGCTCTTTTTTCTTCACCGGTCGTGCTACTATTCTACAACAACCTTCCAAACACAGTTTTAACTAAGCACTCTTTTCGCATGCATTGTAATTAACACCTGTCAAATTGTGAAACCAATTTATAGTGTAAAAGGCTTTGTTTAATGTAGCTTTAGATCTCCCACACTATACTAAACTAACAAGGTATAAAGCAATAGTTTCCGCTGAGGCTGGCATATCTGACTGATTTGTTGTTTTGCACCAGTTTGAAAAAGCTTTATATGCACAGTCATATGAAATTTTTGTTTGTTCTTGTCGACTAGCTGTCATCACTTTTGCCAATGGATCCCACAGCGGCTGTAACATAACACTGTTTTGACATTTCCTGTAAGCATTAGCCATCATCGTTGTTTCATTAGTACCTATAAATAAAATACAGAACTTTCCACACTAATAAGACATTTTTCTTCATTGACCTTTAGCAATGCGAAGGCGAAATTACAATGTACAGGAGAATATTTGGTTCGATATTCTCACAGAAAAGAGGCTTAACATTTCCTCAAACCGTCTCCAACAGAGACCACTTGAAACAAATGCAAAGTCCCAATTACAAAAGAAAATAAACTCACAAGACTCCACATGCTGCTACCCCCCTGCAACATGACCAACTGCGAATTTTCTCAAATCTCCGCATGCTCTTCCTCCCTGCAACATGCCCAGTCCCATCACGAGACTCCACATGTTGTTTCCCCTGCAACATGACCAGCCCTATCACAAGACTCCACATGTTGCCACCATATGTTCTAGTCATGCCTCTTCAAAAACACCTGTACATGAAGACAGTAACTAAAATCTGACTGGACATGTACTTCTTAAAAACACATCTTCTTCATGTCACACCATTGTTAACAAGCTAATTCTCAGCACAATATCACACTGTATCACACCTCCAGTTTAGAGGCATCCAGATTCACAATCAGTACATGTTTTACTTTATTCATACAAAACAAGTTCTTAGGCGGGCCATCAACAAAAATGTCACCTGTATTAACCATGACCTTATAATCCAGGATCATAGCCGACGGAACCCCCTTTCCTTGAAACAATATTGGCCAAAACGAAGCGCTTTGCCAAGCGGGGGTTACTAGTATACCTCTTGCTTTACACTGCAGCACATGCTTCAGACATCTTGCCACTAAATTAGTAGGGGGCACTAACAAATTTATATCATGTGACCAATCCTGCGAAAAAGCATTCACGGCTTCGGTTCCTGGATTCCAATACCTGGAATTAAATCTATTAACTTTTGCATTATTGAAACTAGCAAATCTGTCAATATCAACAGGGCCCCATAAGGAATTGATAAATTTAAAAAAGGGGTCTGCAATTTGCCAGTCACCTAGATCAATAATGCGACTCAAGTAGTCTGACTGTTGATTTAAACTTCGAGGTATCCACTCCAAATGTAGTCTTATATTAAACCGCAAACATACACTGAACACGCTCATTGCCAAAGCATGCAAGTGTTCTCTTCTACTACCCTTTCGCAAAATACGAACTGCATTTTGAGAATCACTGCACATTTGTATTTCTTTATTCTGAAACTGATTACAGAAAGAATGTACTGCCAATTCAATGCCCATTAATTCTCGCGCAGTGGAAGAAAGACACTTTTCCTCTTCTGTAAACATGCGGTGACACACCATTTCATTCTGATCTTTGATATAAGCTGCACAAGCTACTGAACTACTGTCAGAAAAGACCGTAACAGGGTAAATACGACTTGCGGTATCAAATTTACGGCTTCCGCTTAATTGCCTGACATTATTTTGCCAATAATTAAGTTCACTCAATAACTCAGTGCACTTGGAGATATTTATAGGAAAATCCCAGTTACACCGACTGTTGATCATAAAATAAATGTGCCTTGTCATCAGCTGAGTTATGTTACCTAAGGAGGGAGACAGAGAAATTATTAGCCCTGCTAAATGGGCCAATTTACGTGCAGAAACACCATGCAATCTATTGAAAATATCGGAAATGACAGTTTCCACTTTATGCAGCCGTGAATCAGGAATTTCTAGCATACCTTCCTTGAGGTTCCAAAACAGACCAAGCCATACAAGACCTTGACATGGGGTCCAGATACTCTTGTCATAATTGATAACAAATCCAGCGCATTCAAGATCCCTTTTTACTTGTGTCGCATGAGTTAAACAAGTGTCAAAATTTTCATTAACCCCAGCGCCGTCATCCAGGAAAACGGCTATTTTTATACCTTGTCCCCTCCAGTGCTTTACAAGAGTTCGCAGAAGCTTAGAAAATATATAAGGCCCCGAACTGATCCCAAAACATAATACTGTAAAGGAAAAGTATCTAATGCGAGATCCAAACCTGAATGAAAATCCCAGATATTGTTGATGGCCCGAAAAAATGTCAAGATGATGATAACCACTTTTCAAATCAAACGAAAACTTAAAATCCCCTTTGTGCACATACTGCATCATAATTTTCCAATCATCTAGTCTAAACCTCTGCTTCCAAATAAATTGATTAATGTAACGCAAATCCAAAATAAGTCTTTTTTTACCGGAAGCGTTTATTGACACTGTAAGAGGATTTACTACAGTGGGTGCAGAACACGTCTCAACAATGCACCCAGACCTCAAAAGCTCCAAAATGGTTTCTCTAACAAATTCAGAGTTCCTGAGTGCCGAACCATTGTTCTTGAAAAAACGTGATTATGGTATGTGAATAAAGGCGATTCGATATCCGTTTGTTATAATATCAATGACACTGTCATAAGCGCTAACAGATTTCCAAAATTCCACATTTCTTTTTAAACTGCCTTTGACGTTTCTTGCAAGGTCGAAGCCGTCTTCACATATAGAAGAAAACTGTAAATCAGTCTTATTGTCAGCAAAAGATGTAAAATTGTACTTAACTTCAGTTCCCGAGTTTTCTGGAACCTCCCGCTTGTGAGGTAGGTAACGCTGCCGAACCCCAGGAAAATGGCTGTGTGTAGCTCTGGACAACAGGGATTTCTGACGACATACCGTTGGGGATCTGTGTTCTACAGTCACGTCTGGTGTCCCCCAAGACCGCAGCGGAAGCAGGTGTCCGAGCGGCCCGCGATTCTGTACCTCGGGGGGGCACGAAAAAGATGACCCTATGATTAATGTCAGTCGTGGCTGAAGCAGGTGTCCTTCGCTGCAAACGCCGCTTCTTCTGCAACGCCCGGGCATTTGCCTGACGAATCTTTCTATCGTCATCTGAATCGTCTGCGTAGTCGATCTGTTGGTATTCTTCAACAGTTGTCCATCCACCCTCCGTTCTATCCGCTATCTTTATCAGTTTATTACGACTGTTAATGTCCTTTACTATCTCATCTGTTGAAGCTTCAATGTCTTCCACAACAGATATCTCTAACAATTTTTTTCAATTCCTCCAGTTTAAACAGAACAGAACAATTAAAATCGTATTGTTTCTGGTTCCCTGTGTATTTAAAATTGATATTTCCTTCCTCCGGATACTTTCTCTTTAAGTACTTAACAGGCTTATTAGTGTTTAATAATTGTTTCTTTAAATCTCTAAATTCTGAACTAATGATATTAAAACATTTCTTACAAGTAATAACTGATTTCCGCAGTAACAGTTTGTAAAAAACATGATATCAGTGCATGTACTTACATAATATATCACTGATCGCCACAACACAGAAAACTGTCCGAAAAATACACATTGAATGCCTGCATGCACTTTACATCACCAAAACCGAGTGACACTTTCATCCTCAACAATACCTATAATTCTCTATGAATGTCAATCACAGCTGAAACAGGCGGGGCCTTGTCTCTTATCCAACCCTTGTAAATACATTTAAACCATCATGGTACAGTATCGTATCGGACACGATATACTGCATAAGGCTTTGGACATATATCTGTCATCACACAAAATACAAACCAAATCCATCGTATGATCTGAAAGAAATGAACAGTTGAAATATGTAACACAAAACTTTAACTTAAATGTTTTAAGTTTGTGACCTTAACCTTAAGGCCATTGGTATGGTTGAGGTTATTGCTGAATAAAACTTTGGAACTACATGTACATCTGTCATCATATAAAATATAAACCAAATCCATAGTATGGTCTGGAAGTAATAGGCTGTTGAAATCTTTAATGCAAAACTTTAATATAAATCTTGACCTTAAGGTCACAGGTATGGTAGAGGTTATTGTTGAATAAAACTTTGGCACTACAAGTATATCTATTATCATACAAAATTTAAACCAAATCCATCATATGGTCTAGAAAATAGGAGCTGATAATAGCTTTAAACGCAAAATTTTAACATAAAATTTCTAAGTATGTGACCAGTTGGTTAGCATTTTGCACAAAATAAAGGGGTATCATTAGCTATTCAACACACCATTCAAGTGCAGTGAAGCATTTTAAAATATACCTGGGATAAAACCAAGGAAGCCTATTAGTATGGAAGCGTATATGGGCCTACAGTTCTTGAGTTGTTATTAGAATAATTACATATATGGAGTCGGACTGATGCCAGGTTATCACAGAATGTCGACTTTAAAAGTAAAATAGCTGTGTTTTTTTTATCGTGTTTTCATTATAATGAAAGTGGAAATTACAGCATGAAGTATAAGTCAACATAAATGAAAACAGCATGTTGACAAAACAAATATATGCCAGTATGAGTTCAGACGACTTCATTCGTGTTTCAAGTAACATATCGCGTTTAAAAGTAGATTTGTTGACGAAATGAGAAATAATTACTCGAAAAAATGGCCATTTCATCTTCGTATTATCAACATAACGCTTTTAGAAATATGATTTAGATAATTCATTTTGTCGACCTACTGACAGAATAACCACTTAGCCAATTATTAATCTAGATATTAATTCATGATGTCGCCTTTCGATATTGCCGTTATGAAGACGTACAAATAATATGTAGATTTGTAACGAAAGAAAGAAACAAGTACCCAAGTTATGTCCACTTCGTCTCGGTATTGTTAACACTAAGAGATATGTTTATATGGGGCTTTGTTAGTGACAGAACATTTTCCAAGACTCTCGCATAATCCCACGATGTTTGACAAGACATTATATGAAATCAAGATAATAACACGGAAATTGGACAAAATAGTATTGTGTTTAACATGACTAACTTTTAACAAGACAACATCTGTTAGACAATAAAAAAAGTTATACAAAGAAGTTTACTCAATATTAAGACAGGACATCGCGGCAGTTTGATAACACTTCATACAGAGAAATTAACACGGTGTTTTGACAAGGCAGCATATATGGTCCACATAACATAATACCAGATTAAGAAGATACCATAAGAAATAGACATAATACAGTTAAACGTTAATAAGATGATATAACATTCAAGAAGATGTCATACATTAGTGACAAAAAGGCGTTGCAATTTGATAGATTGAATAGCATTTTAACATGACATAACAAGACAAGATAAGTTGAAATGTCACCAGACAGCTGTTCCATGCCAAACTTTTTCTCAAGAACCTTTCCTCGACTTTTTTTCTTAATTGCGGATTAGGACAAATAAAAATATGTGCATTTAGAATAACATGTTGGAAAAAATAGGAAGGGTAGTTACGTTTTGTTTTTTTTTACATTTTTGTATATCATTATACCATAATTACCAAATATGTTTGGACTCGGCACTATAATTCCTATAAAATTTACCAAGTCTGTTTGATTTCTCTTTAAATATTGATAGAATAACAAACAGTGTAGACCCTGGTCAAACCGCTCCTATAAGCGTCCAGTGAAGATTCTGTTCAGACTGTGCGAATGCGCAGGCTGATCTGAATCTTCGCTGGGCGCTCATGACCGAAGGTACGCTTTTGACATCGAGGCTCATTTAAATGGGTCGATTGTTTAGGCTCATTTAAATGGGTATATTATTTACAATCGAGCCAGAGTAAACATACACCAACATTTCCTTACGTTGTTGTGCACGTGATGATCATTGACCAATTGGCTATTCTCCTCGCTGTAAACGTCAGAGTGCTATGTAAAGAGGATTATCTATAAAACCTCTATCGATCGCATCATTGTAAGAAAGCACTGGGAGCACCGGTGTTCCCAGTGCTTTCTTACAATGATGCGATCGATACCGGTGCTCCCAGTGCTTTCTTACAATGATGCGATCGATACCGGTGCTCCCAGTGCTTTCTTACAATGATGCGATCGATACCGGTGCTCCCAGTGCTTTCTTACAATGATGCGATCGATACCGGTGCTCCCAGTGCTTTCTTACAATGAAGCGATCGATAGAGGTTTTATATTTGCTTGCTCGGTGCTAAGGCGTCAAATACATACCTACAATCTTTCACTGCAACGCTCCTGTACACGACCCATTACAGGTTATTTCAAGCTCATTCAAGGTATACCGACATGGTCCATCTGACATCATTTCAGCCTCGTCGCGAGAAAAAATGCTCTTTGGACTCTCCGTCAAATGAATTTTTCAACGGGCGCGTCCGGTCTCTTAGCGAGGCTTTGGCTGAAGCCAATTGCCGCTTGGCTGACCGCTTACGTGAACGAACAGAACAGGTTATGGTGAGACCGCGCAGATGAGCATGCTGGCCTGAACATTTGCTGTTTGCATATGCTCTAATGACTCTTTTCTAATGATACGGTTGAATTACGATCAGGTTGTCGCGTCGTTAAGGTAGGAGGTCTAAAATCTTCATCAGCGCTTATCCTCAAAAATACCCCGAGGCTTTTGCCGCCTGCCATTGCAGTCTTCCTTCATGTAATACCTCTGCAAACGGAAATAGAAGCTACTGGTCACGCTGCGCGGCTGCAAGTCATTCTGGTGTTCGGCTGTCTGCACATCGACCGAATGCCCTTTTCCATAACTTGGCGACGATATGTAAACGATCACGGCATTTGCACCTGTCTCCGTTTTACCCTAATTAATGAGACACCTTACTACATTTGTTTTATTTCATTTGCTACCCGTTGATATGTCATAAACTGCTGGACGAGTGGCAAACAGCGTAGATCCTTATCAGACGCAGCGTTCTGCGGTGATGATGAGGGTCTACCCTGTTTGCTCAGGCTTGTCATTTCCAATAAATAGGACAAATACGACGTTTATTACCCAATTTACAAAAAAAGAAAGAAAAAAGAAATGAAAAGAAAAAGGAAAATACGATTCTGTTCTTTATTACGGCCATCATGGTTTTAAGTGACACCGGCAAAGGAGATGTAGGTTGGAGAAAATGGCTTATCGGTGGATGGACTTTCTTGGAGTGCCTACTGTTTTCAGGAATTATCTGTGGTTGGGGATCACTCGTCTTTGTTCTGAAAGATGAAGGGATTTATGCATATTTGTGTCAGATGGATCTGCCAGTTTCTAATACGTCCAATACATCATCTTTAAAACATTCGGATCTGGGTAGAAATGGCACAACCAGGAGATCGCTTTCGCTTAACGGCTTCGCAACGAATAACGACTCTATAACAAAGCAAAAGGATTTCACAGCTGGGGAGACCAGATTGTGCGGCCTTCAGGAAGAAAAGCTGGCCCTGTGTTTCACAATAGCATCGGCCCTATTTTTAGTCAGTGGCGCTCTCTTAGGGCATATCAACTATAAATATGGCACTAGGATCAGCAGAATTTATAGTTTGTAAGTAGCATCAGAATCAGTTTGTACAATGTTTAAACAACATCATGTTGGATCGATCTTAATACGACATTGTATAAACACAATGTACCCGCAGGACTGGTACTTTAAGGGTCTGTTGTACTTGCAACAGGTGGAGGAAGGGGACATGTTGTTTTGTGAGTTCTTTATTCCAAGACTATCTTTTAGATTTACCTTTTACTTTACTGCAGCTAGTGTAAGTGCCGTATGGCGGCCGTAAAACGTCTCCCAATATTATAGTTTTTCCTTCCTTTGAGGATAATTCAATCCAATTTAGTTACCTATTAAATCGAATACCGCTTAAGCCGGTGTGTGTTTTGTGTGTGTGTGTGTGTGTGTGGGGGGGGGGGGTGCTGGGGAAGGGGTTGGAATGCTGTATATAAAGAAACAACGTCTCAGATTTTCGTTGTTTTGTGTGTTCTTTGTTTCCACAGGGAGATCTGGATTTCTGTGTTAGTATTTTTTCTATTTTTGCACAGTAAGACGAACAAGGATTATGGACAGCCAAACATCGCCGAATAAATTAAGATGCCACGCCCACTTCTAATTTTCAGCCAATCAGACTACTTGATCCAAGTTGTTGATACAAATTCACATACAGTAGAACCTCGATAAATCAAAGTCCAAGGGACCAAACAGCTTTGTTTGAATTATTGAGACTTTAAATAATTGAGGGTTGACATGCATGCATATATTTAAGCCGGGACTTCGAAATGATTTTGAATTATTGAGAATTTTGAATTATTGAAGTTTGAATTATCGAGGTGCTACTGTACTTAATGTTTGACAGTACAGATCAAGCTGAGTTGCCTTCTCCAAAACCAAATGGGTCTACACTATTTGTAAAAGCAGGGCTCAGCAGGATCAGGCTTAATGCCTGGGCCCAGTTGTTCAAAGCTAACGATATCGTTAGTTAACGATTCGTTAAAATTTACATCGAGTGATACACAAATATGCTGAAATTTTTTGCTGAAAAAATGTGAGTAGCTTTTGCAGGGCAAAAGCTACTCACATTTTTCAGCAAAAAATATTCGAATATTGTATATTAAATCCGCTAAAACAGTTAACGAAATGACCCTTAACGAGCTCGTTAAGCTAACGACGCTTTGAACAACTGGGCCCTGATAGCTGTTTATATGCATTAATCGACCTAGGCTTTATTATGCCCGCCCCTCGATAGTGGTGCGGTATTATGTTTTCCGCTCTGAGTGCCCATCCGTCCGTTAGTTATGTTTTATGTATTTTATTTGAATTTTGCGTTCACATGTTTATCAGGAGTGAGTGGTTTGGGATTGTTAAGTAGCGAGTTTGTCAATTTTTGACATACATCCGCATTTTCATTTCCGGATGTTAAGTTGAGTAAATAAAAATGGATTTTCACCAAACATGGTATGTGCATTGATACTCTGAAGATCTGGTTTGGAATTGCTGATGAGAAAATTTCATCACTTTTTGACAGAGTTATCTGCCCGCCATACATTTGTTGTCCATTCCGGACGATAACCTGAGTAGATGTCAGTCGATTTTCACTATACTTGGTATGTGTATTTATACTATGGAGGTCTGGTTTGCTAATGGGCAAACTTTGTCAAATTTTGACAGTTATCCACGCCCGGCGCAATAGTGTCGGGATCGTTGTTGTAAACGGCTCAGGGCGCTAGGTGGACACAGGATTTAGCTGCGTTTTTCCCTTTCATTCTAAATGAAATTTTGCTCGGTAGGACCCGGGTATAGGCGACTTTTTTACTGTTCAGTTTGGCGATCTCTTATGGATCAAATAAAAAAAAAAAAAAAAATATATATATATATATATATATATATATATATATATATATATATATATATATATATATATATATATATATATATATATATATATATATATATCAATTCTCCATGTCTAAACCATAAAATTTATCTTGGTTTCAGACGATCATTAAGGGGCGATACTCTTCAATTTAAAAAAGAATTATGAAACTTCGGAGAATCGTAATGAAACCTATGAATAGCCCAATTATTACAACTTTCATCTAAAAAAGTTTTTTACAAAACGTGTATTTAAAAAAAAAAGTTATCGCAAAAATTCAATTGAAAAAGATAAAAAAAAAAAGTTAACGCAAAAATTCAATTTGAAAAAGATAAAAAAAAAAAAAAATGAATCGGGTTTAATAAGGTGCAATCTCAACGGGCGACGTAATATTAACGCCATGTGCCCGCGGGCACATGGCGTTAATATTACGTCGCCCGTTGAGATTCTTACGTCCCCGTTCAGAACCATTGTCCCAGCTTACACTCAGAGACAATCGACCCGCCAGTGCTGTCAGTACTTTGATTACACTCTATTACCCCGTAAGTATTATATAGAGGGATGTACCGCAAAATTAATTTTATGGCCAAAAAATTAAAAATGGTCTGACCTATGCAATTTTCAAAGTAAAGTAGATTTTTGGATTTTTTATTAAATATTTTTTGTTTTTCTTCACTGATTTTAAGATACTTATTTTCCATAGCAATACTGTGGAAATTTCAGAAATTTATACAAGTGAAACTTGTTGAAAACCTCCATCCAAACTACTACCCTATTTTCTTAGCATAATTTACAGCCGTTTTACTATGTGAATAAAAATGAAAATATTGAATCTTTTTTTTTTTCTTTTTAAACCAATGACTAGAATAAAAATAAAATCTGCATACATAGTTACGACAAATGGTCTTACATTAAATCATGTTAAAAGTTTGCAAAGCAGGTTAAAACGGTTTTGAGTCGATTGTTTATAATCGAGCCATAGTATACGTACACCAAAATTTCCTTAAGGTTGTTGTCCACGTGATTATCATTGACCAATGAATCCAGGTAACGGTTATTGATAGCCGCGCTATTCTTGTCGCTGTTGTGTACAGGTGGTTTTCTATAAAACCTGGACTGGGCTGAATGCTCGGACAATGGCAAACAGTGCAGACCCAGATCTGACGCCATAAAACGCGGCGTCTGATCAGGGTCTTCACTTCCTGCTTAAATTACAGGAAGTTAAGGGTTAAACGAAATGATTTTAGGTCCTCGTTCAGGACCATTTCCCAGCCTACACTCGGAGACAATCGACCCACAACTGCTGACAGTGCTCAGTTTCGAAAGATGTTGCAAGGAGAGTAGAAAAAGGTTGGGATAGAAAATTGGCCTTTTTTTTTTTTTTTTTTTTTTTTTTTTTTTTAATTTTCTACTAAAACTGGGTTGAGATGGAAAATGGGTCAAAGTGATGTAATTTTTTATTATATTTTATATACATATTGATATTAACTTAATCTAGGATGGGGCTGAAAATGAGCCAATTTTATAAATCTTCGACATAGTTATGGCCCTTGGTCGATTTAAAATTGTTAATTTTGCTTAATAACTTGAGAAAGGTTATATACTTGCCCGTAAAGATTGCAAGCTTTTTATTGGAATCTAGATTAAACTGCGTCATAGGAAAACACAACAGACATAGCAGTTCCTACGAGATTGTATGTGCGCCATTGAAGTGTCTTCGCGGAGCATTATGTAGGTAGGCAATGATTCGAAGCGACTTCAGGCGAACGGTGATGCACAGGCTGATCTGAGTCTTCAATGGGCGTACATACAATCTCGTAGGAACTGCTATGTACCTGCACAAATGCTAGTTTGTTACTAACGTTCGTTATTACAATGTACTACTAGAAAAATTGCGTCAGCTGATATGCGCAAAAGAAAGACCCGGATCATACTACGCATCCGCGTCGTCTCATCAGGTTTTTCACTGTAAGACTGGGAACCACTGAAACTGTTACTCATTAGACCGTATTTGTATCATACGGACTAAGGACATTTTGCGAGATTCAATCGATTTAGAAATTATTTATCAGGACAAACAGGCCAAACAGCGTAGAGCCAGATCAACAGGTATTAAAAATGGACATGTTCAAATTTTATTACAAATACTGTAAGGAGTTCAAGTGTTCCGATATTTTGTATAAATACGACGGATCATAACTGATTACATGACTGGTTAGTCTGTACGGTTGCACCGATATTTTGTGTAAATACGACGGATCATGAGTGATTACATGACTGGTTAGTCCGTGCGGTTGCACCGATATTTTGCGTAAATACGACGGATCATGACTGATTATAGACCGGTTAGTCTTTGCAGTTGTACCGATATTTTGCGTAAATACGACGGATCATGAGTGATTACATGACTGGTTAATCTGTGCGGTTGCACCGATATTTTGCGTAAATACGACGGATCATAACTGATTACATGACTGGTTAGTCTGTGCGGTTGCACCGATATTTTGCGTAAATACGACGGATCAGGACTGATTACATGACTGATAAGTCTGTGCGGTTGTATCGATATTTTGCGTAAATACAACGGATCATGACCGGTTAGTCTGTGCAGTTGTACCGATATTTTGTTTAAATACGACGGATCATAACTGATTACATGACCGGTTAGTCTTTGCAGTTGTACCGATATTTTGCGTAAATACGACGGATCATGAGTGATTACATGACTGGTTAATCTGTGCGGTTGCACCGATATTTTGCGTAAATACGACGGATCATAACTGATTACATGACTGGTTAGTCTGTGCGGTTGCACCGATATTTTGCGTAAATACGACGGACCATGACTGATTACATGAATGGTTAGTCTGTGCGGTTGCACAGGCTTATCTCGTTTGGTTAACTATGGTTGAAATTGAGGGGACTAGATATACCATACAGATTTTCCGTCATTTTAAACAAGAGGGATAACTTTTGTGATTTCTTGTTTTGTTCCATACGTACCAAACCCCTTCTGAAAAGGGGTCAACATTTTAGAGTGGATTTCTTTTCAGACGCGGGGCAAACAATTTAGGTACAGTTATCTCCCCCGATAGTGTGTCCTCTCCCAATTATGTGCCCAGATAATTAGGTGTAAACATTGTATCATGAGTGTAAAATCTTGTGTTACAGATACTCCCTGGTTGATCTATCCAGGTCTATCCCTGGTCGGAATCGGAGGCCTTCCGCTCCTCATAACGAATATACAGGTAAATAAGTTTATCGTTTTGCCGAAAGGTCAAGGATTATAATTTCTTTTCTGCACCTTGTCCATCATAGCATTTGGCTAAATTCTAACCATTGCAATATTCCTTGACTTCCAGATTTGATCTCAAATTAAAGGTTAGCCTTAGAATGCATCACGAAAAGAGACCTATATAATTTTGACTCCTTAAACCCCACTTTTATATAGTAAAACTGGGGTTTATAGGGGTATACATTATTTTTCTTATTTCTGCTCAAAAACATAGATTGTTGGTACTCGTTAGAACCGCCTCGCCGATGTGGTTCTAACAAGTCCCCACAATCTATGTTTTGAGCAAACTAAAAAAAAATCAGAGTTTTATCTGAAAAATTTCAACATTTTGGAAGTGAATTTTTCTATGTTTTTTAATAGGCGTGTTTTCGTAATGAGGCAGTTTATTGATCTTTAGCTGAAGAGCGCAAGGCAACAGAAAAAAAGAAGTTGCATTCCATCGTGTATTACCTATAGGCGACAGAGGAATTCTCTTTGGCTTACGTTTTGTAACTTTGTTACTGCTTATGAAGAGTCTGAATAAAACCGAAACTCCCATTTTCTATCGCTAATGTTTTCTTCGTTTCCAAAGGCAACCATTTAGATTTTTATTGTTCATGTAAAAGGTTGTGAGTTCGATCCCCGTGACATGCATGTATTTTTTTTTTTTTTTTTTTTTTACTCTCATGATTTTACGATTTTCAATCATTACTTGCCATCATAGCTGATATTTCTTTATTCCATTCCAATTTCTCGTTTGAGTCATAATCTGAATGGAAGTACCACCAGCTAACCTACAAAAAATATCAGATCTCTTCAAGAATAAAAAATCAAAGTCTGGTACTATCGATAGCTGTGCTTTTTAAAGACTCTTCTTGTTCTATACAAGAGGGTTTAATGTCTGTCGGCAGCTGTTCTTTATAAAGACACTTCTTCTATACTGTTAAGGCTGTCCTTTTTAAAGACATTTCTTGTTCTTTACTAGTACGGTTCTGGACGACTTGTGAGTAAAAGGTTTTATGAAACGATTATGAAAAAAAAATGCCATTAAATGATGTTATCTTTTAACCTCTTTACACCTATTTATATAGTAAAACTGGGGTTTACAGGGGTATACATTATTTTTCTTATTTCTGCTCAAAAACATAGATTGTGGGTATTCGTTAGAACCGCCTCGGCGAGGCGGTTCTAACGAGTGCCAACAATCTATTTTTTGAGCAGAAATATGAAAAATATCAGTAGTTTTTATCGGAAAATTTTCAGTTTTTGGTGATGAAATTTCTCCCTTACAAATAAATAGATATTACCAATATTTCGAAAATAAATGTAATGTATGCTTTCCTTGATTTTCAGTTTCAATTCTCAAAGTTATCCCCCTAAAACCCACAATTTTTATTTCTCTATTTGACACATAAATATGTGATACAGGTTACAGTTTAAGTCGACAGCAAATTCAATGTCATGGATTTCTGGCGACTCTTTTGTGGTTTTGACAGAGAAAAGAAAGCCAAGAAAGCTAAATATTCGAAAATTTGTCTCTGTTTGGTAAAACGGGGCATATCCTTATTAAATTGTTTAATATGAGAAATCAAACCGATCAGATTTGAATCATAACAATTTTGAGAAACCAGGCTTGTTAGACTTTAGTAAAAAAAAAACAAAACAAAAAACAATCTAGCAATTTTGAGAAACCAGTCTCGCAATTTTGAGAAGCCACTTGCAGTTTTGATAAACTAGTTTGATTAAATTCAAGTTTAAACAATATTTGAAAAATCGGTCTGATTAGATTTTAATCAGAACAAATTTCAGAAACCAGCCTGTTTAGAATTTAATCAGGTCGTTTTAAGAAACCAGTCTGATTAGATTTTGGTCAGAACAATTTTGATAAACCGGTCTCGCATATACACATGAGATGAAAATCTGCGGTTCTAACGAGTACCCACAATCTATGTTCTAAGCAAAAATAAGAAAAATAATGTATATCCATGTAAACCCCAGTTCTACTATATAAAAGTGGGGGTTTAAGAGGTCAAAATTATATAGGTATGTCTTCGTGATGCGTTTTTGAATTTGTAGGAAATTATTCCGATAGCCGAATAAAATAAATATAAAGAGATTTTTTAGGGATTTTTTTTTATTTTATCATGAAAATGTGTGTTGTATATTTTCATTAGAATCGCATCACCTAATGAGTATACGCTCAATATACCATTATTTTACAGAAGATTGAAAAGATATTCCTAAATCATAACGAAAACATACCCATATAATTTCGACCCCCCTTGAACCCCACTTTTATATAGTAAAACTGGGGTTTACAGGGGTATACATTATTTTTCTTATTTCTGCTCAAAACATAGATTGTGGGTACTCGCTAGAACCGCCTCGGCGATGCGGTTCTAACGAGTACCCACAATCAATATTTTGAGCAGAAATATGAAAAATATCAGTAGTTTTGTCGGAAAATTTTCGGTTTTTGGTGATGAAATTTTCAATATATTTGAATAGGCGTGTTTTCGTAATGTTACCCCCATTTTCCGCATGATTTGGAACTATGATTTACCCTCAATGGCTCGAACTACTTACTAGAATGTCAAGAACAAAGTCCATGGTCCCAAAAATGTTCGAGCCATTCAAGTTCGACTTTATGTTAAAATGTCACTACACGGGGCCTCGGCGGCTCAGTTGGATGCGCGTCCGACTAGTGGCAACACGATAAAATGCCAATCACAGCATGGTAAAATGTCATTCAGAGCACGCTAAAATGTCATTCACAGCACGGTAAAATGTGGCTCAGAGTACGGTTAAATGTTGCTCACAGTACTGTAAATTGGCACTCAGAGCACATTTTGATATTGCTCAGAGTATGATGAAGTATCGCTTAGAGTACGGTAAAATGTCGCTCACATCACGCTAAAATGTTGCTGAGTACGGCAAACTGACGTACACAGCACGGTAAATGTCGCTCACAGCTCGTAAATGTCATTCACAACATAGTAAAAAGACGCTCACAGTACGATAAAATTTCGCCCACAGCATGGTAAAATGTCACCCACAGTAAGGTACAATGTCGCTCATCACATAGTAAATTACTGCTTACAGCTCGATAAAATGTCGCCCAGAGTACAGTAAAATGTTCCTCACAGCACGGTACAAAGTCGCTCACAAATGCAGTGCAATGTTGCTCACAACACGGCTCACAACACGGTTAGATGTCGCTCACAGTGCGTTAAAATGTCACTCACAGTACAGTTAAATGTTGCTTGCCCCATGGTAAAATGTCGCTCACAGTACTGTAAAATGTTGCCCACAGTATGTAAAATGTCGCTCAGAGCACAGTTAAATCTTGACCACAGTACGGTAAAAAATGTAATTCACAGTATGGTAAATTGTCGCTCACAGTACGGTAAATTGTCGCACAGAAAACGGTAAATTGTCACACAAAGAACGGTAAATTGTCGCTCAAAGTACAGTAAATTGTTACTTACAGTATGGTAAATAGTCGCTTACAGTACGTTTAAATGGCTTACAGTAGGGTAAAATGTTACTCACAGTACGGTAAATTGTCGCTCAGAGTACGGTTAATTGCCGCACAGAGAAATGTAAACTGTCGCTTACAGTGTAGTAAAATGTCACTTACAGAACGGTCGCTCACAGTTCAGTAAAATCTTGCGCACATTACAATAAAATGGGTTTAAAGTTATAAAATTCTGTTTGTAGGTGTCAAACTTATTTACCAAAGGTGGTTCCATCATTGTTGGAGCTCTAAATGGAGGATTTGATATGTCGTCATCAGTACAACTGGTTGTCAAGGTAACGGTCGCCGCTACTGCTTTTATCATATTTACCTTAAATACTCGAATACCTTTACTCCATGTTATTTGCTATACTTATTCTAAAATTTAAACAAGTCCATTTTACAACATGTTCTTGTATCTAAAGTTACTGAATGAAGGGCAAGCAGTGCAGACCCTGATCAGACGGCGTCTGATCTTAGTCAAATATACTCAGGGTTAATATTTCAGTGTGATTTTTCGGGCAGACAGTGCTTGAATTTAGGGGTGAGTGAAGTAAAGAGAGATGTCTGAATATATAAATGCGACAAACAGGAGCGTCCGAATATTTATGGAAAGGTGCGGTAAAGACTGGTGTCCGAAAATTTGCGGTTAGATGTAGTACAAAGTGATGTCTGAATACTAAGAGCAGTGAAGAGGGCTGTCCGAATATTTAGGGACAAGTGCGGTAAAAAGAAGTGTCCGAGACACGGATAAGTGTGGTGAAATGGGCTGTCCGAATATTTAGGAAAAAGTGCGGTAAAAAGAAGTGTCCGAGACAGGGGTAAGTGTGATGAAGTGGGCTGTCCGAATATTTAGGAAAAAGTGCGGTAAAAAGAAGTGTCCGAGACAGGGATTAGTGTGGTGAAGTGGGCTGTCCGAATATTTATGACAAAAGTGCGGTAAAAAGAAGTGTCCGAGACAGGGATTAGTGTGGTGAAGTGAGCTGTCCGAATATTTATGAAAAAAGTGCGGTAAAAAGAAGTGTCCGAGACAGGTGTAAGTGGGGTGAAGTGGGTTGTCCGAATATTTATGAAAAAAGTGCGGTAAAAAGAAGTGTCCGAGACAGGTGTAAGTGTGGTGAAGTGGGTTGTCCGAATATTTAGGAAAATGTGCGGTAAAACGAAGTGTCCGAGACACGGATAAGTGCGGTGAAGTGGGCTGTCCGAATATTTAGGAACAAGTGCGGTAAAAATAAGTGTCCGAGACTCAGGGATAAGTGCGGTGAAGTACACTGTTCAAGATTTAGAGACAAGTGCGGTAAAGAGAGGTGTCCGAATTTTTTCACCAGACGACATATTGAAATATTTTTTATTTTTCCTTGAAATGGACCCGATTTGATCAGTGTTATCTGTCCATCCAAAACAAGTCTGGAACACATGGCTAGCCTCAAAGCGGAAGCGCAGGCTAATCTGAGTTTTTGCTGGGTTCATGTATCCGAATATACATTTGCCCACCTGTATTGTGGTTGATTTCTGTAATATCATGTTGTCGCAGCGAAAACACGACAACATTATGCGACCAATTAGTTTTTAGACCTCATTGTCGTTCATTTGTATTAGTAAATACTTTAGATTTTAGACTTAGGTGTTGATAAAACATTTTAATTATCAATTTTGATATTTCAGAAAATATATTATATATTTGACTCACTGGTGGCAACGTCATATTGTTAGGAAAAATTTTTATGATATCCGATTTACATTTTTGATAATTCTTAGTGACAAGAACATCTTTTTACAAACCGATAGTCGATTGTATCCTTATTCAAAATTTTAGCGGATGATATGTTTATTCTTCAGAGGACGTACATATCGAATTGTTGAGCGCAAGACTATGGTAACTCAAACATATTTTTGAAACCCTTGTTTAGGGGCAACTTGGACCCCTTTGTAAACAATGCAGATTTAGGTGACATTGCTCATATGAGCAATGGCACCTAAATTTTCATTGTTTACAGAAAGAAATGTTGTAATCTTCATAACACCTTCCTGGTGAGGAGATTAGGTTTGGGGAAAAACAACCATCTGACTTACGCTAGTCTTGCGCTCAACCCTCGATATAAGGCTTGCGGTCGGTTCCAATGAAATAGCAAGTGAAGCCTTGTTGTCTCAATAATAAAAATAATAATAATATTTTCTGCTGGTGTTGTAACTGGCGCTTTAACCTTTACCACTTTATGGGCATATTCAACAGACGACAAACTGATGATTTTTTTTATTTTGCCCAGTAAATAGGGGTTGTCATTTGATGCAAATTGTCCCTTCTGTGGAGACGATTTTCATGAAATGTCATAATCTATTTTCTGGGAAAATAAGAAAATTATTTCAAAATGTCTGCTGAATATTTTACTTAGCATCTGAAGCGTTCAGCATATCTAAGTTTTCCCTTCCTAGGAAGCAAAAAATCCAATGACATTTTAAGCCCTGACCCTGAGAGAAACATCTGATTAAGCGGGCTGTATTCCATTGAAGGATTCCAATCATTATTTACAAGGGATACAATTTTTGTAATTTCCTGTTTGCTTTCCTGCGCATCAGCTCTCGTCTAAAAAGGGTCTACTCTAAAAGGAAACACTTTGCACCACAGAAGAGCAAATTCTTTCCTTTTAGAGTAGATCCCTTTTGAGAAATGAAGGTTTATCAATTCTCTTTCACACTTTCATCCCTGAGTTTCTGAAGTGGACTCTTCCATCTTTGAATTTGGATATGTCCACTGCCTCAGGTAGGAGTTAAAGTGTAAAATCAAAAACAGAATGACAAACAGTGTAGATCCTAATGAGACAGCTCGTTATCATCACGAAAACATACCTATATAATTTTGACCCCCTTAAACCCCACTTTTATATAGTAAAACTGGGGTTTACCGGGGTATACATTATTTTTCTTATTTCTGCTCAAAACATAGATTGTGGGTACTCGTTAGAACCACCTCGGAGGGGCGGTTCTAACGAGTACCCACTATCTATGTTTTGAGCAGAAACTTGAAAAAAATATCTTTTTTATCTGAAAACTTTCAGTTTTTGGTGGCGAAAATTTCAATATATTTGAATGGGCGTGTTTTCGTAATGTGATCTGTTTCAGCTGGGTCTACAATGCTTGCACAGGTATCTGTTTTGGTCTCATCACGAAAACATGTCTATATAAGTTTGACCAGTTCTAGCCCTACTTTCTAAGTTCTGAGCGCTTAGCAAAAGAGCACCTAGTAGTTTTAACGTTTAAGGTGTGGCTCGGCCGGGGTTCTAACCAACCAATTCTGATCACATAGCGACACTCTACCACCTGTGCCAGTATGTCGGTAATTCCTGGCCTAGAACTATTGTACAGTGAACCCTCGTTATAAAACAGCATTTGTCCCCAAAGATATTGCCTTTAAAATAAATTTGCTGTTGTAAAGAATCCTTAATAAGCAGTGATATGTAAGATGGCCTTGAATTGTTCTTATTTCTGCATAGAACATATGTTTTGAATATTTGTTAGAATCACCTCAGCAAGGCGATTCTAGCAAATATCCAAACCATGCAGTTTCTTGAAGGATTAGCTGTTGTTTTTTTTGTTTTTTTTTTGTTTTTTTTTTTTGTTTTTTTGTTTGTTTGTTTGTTGTTGTTTTTTTGATAATATTTGATTAACTACCACTTCTTCAGCGAAGGTTTTATGGCAGTCAGATTGGCAGTATAACGAATTCTATCGTTGTATCGAGTGTCGGCATAGAGAGGGTTGACTGAAGTGAAAATACTGTGGACTCTTTATCTCAAACTCTAGTGACCATAATTTTCAGTTTGAGATAACAGTATTTTGAGATAACAGGAATTGAAGTGTAAAGATCATAAAGCAAAACTAAACCAAGATTATCCAAGAATTAGTTGGAGTTATCAGTGTTTGAGATTCCGAGAGTCAACTGTATTTATTCTCTCTACAGCTGGCCCATCAGCATGGATTTTCAAGACGAAACATGTACTTTGTGATCACCGCCTTTCATTCTCTCACCCTCATTAGTACATTTGGATTCCTTCCAAAGAAGTTTATAGCACATCCTAAATCTCATCAAATGACGACTCAAGTTGAAAATAACGTTGCAGAAAGGAATAAAGACAATGAAATAGGTAGGTTCATTAAACTTTAGCACTTAACGGGTATATTCGGATGACTAAAAATTGAGCTCTCTCAAACATGTATCTCCGTGGCATTTGCGAACAGCAAAAACCCAGACGGACTTGCGCAACTGTGCAGTGCAGCGCTGTTCTTTACCGTCGCATAGGGCAGAAACTATTATGTCGCTTGATGTAGCTTAATGAACAAGTAGGCGCATGCGCATATAAAGCTGGCGTCATTTTTGACAATATCGGATAGAACGATATTTTTATAGCGAAGCCATGATTCCTATTGGGAGAAGTGGGCGTGGGGCTTGACCCCCACTGGGTACCGATGCTCTAACAAAGGATTGACGAAAGAGCCCTAAACAATGTGTTCTAAGTTTTTTCTTTTTTTTTTCTGTGGAAAGAAGCCTCTCCACCCACTGTACTGCTTAAAAAAAAAAAAAAAAAAAAAAAAAAATATATATATATATATATATATATATATATATATATATATATATATATATATATATATATATATATATATATATATATTGCCGCTTTTCAACGTCTTGTTAATTTGGACTACCCTAAACTGAGTGATTTACCATATTACGGGACTTGACAACCCCACCATTTTTAGAAAATCTTCAATTTTTATACCCAAGACCAGTCAGGAAAAAAAGTACTTTCTCATAGTTTTGAAAGCATCGGTACTAATCGCCCCTTCACTAAGGAACATTTTATGTGAGAAGCAATTCAAGAAAAAGGCTGTCACATGCGGACAGAGAATGCTCAGATCACATTATGTGGTTTTCCTTATAATGTCTGCTGAATCCTGTATGGGTGGCAAAAAGTATGACCCTGATCAGACGCCACGTTCTGCGGCGTCTGTTCTGGCTCTGTATTGTTTGCTCAGACCTTTTTGTTCGAATAGGGTAACTAGATCAATTCGAACCCCCACCCCCAGCCCCATGGAAATATGCTGTAGACATGGGTAGCTTGAACCATTGAGGGTTGGTTTATCACAACGCGATCGTAAGGTGGCAAATATGGCGAGCTTGGGATGCTTTTCCGACCTTCTATAAATAATGGTATGTTGAGTGTATACATTAGAATCAAAGAGCCGATTTTAATGAGTACACACAATATACAATTTAATGATGTAATAAGAAAGTTTCTTTAAATATCTCTAAATATTCGTTTTCTTGAGCTATTGAAGGAAATTCCTAGAGATTCAAAAACGAATTTGAATCAGCCACGATAAACGAGCCATCATAAAACATACCTATATAAATTTGACCCCCTTAAAACCCACTTTTATATAGTGAAATTGAGATTTATATAGGTATACTTTATTTTTCTTATTTCTGCTCAAAAGCATAGATTACGGGTAATCGTTAGAACCGCCTCAGCGTAACGAGTACCCACAATCTATATTTTGAGCAGAAATATGAAAACATATCATAATTTTTATCTGAAAACACTAAATTTGGTGGTGAAATTTTCAATATACAGTCGACTCTCGTTATCTCGAATTCCAAGGGACTCACTGAAACACTTCGAGATATCCGTACCTCGACATATCAGAGTTGAGAGAGTGGGGAAAACAATAAATTGAAAAACCACATTTAACAAATGAATATGTAATTTGACTCCTGAAGTTAGAAATATATATATAAAATAATGTAGAAAAGAGGAGAAATTGCTCCTTAGGAACAATTTCTCCTCTTTTCCACATTATTTTGTTACCTGTTGTCATAGTTTCATGTTAAAACAGGGACCAGATTTTCACTTCGAGATAAGCGGTGATTCGAAATAAGCGAGTTCGAGATAACGAGGTTCAACTGTTTTTGAATAGGGATGCCTTTCAGTTGAAATGGGCTTTTCGAGTCATTGTAGAGCCTGTAAACTAGCTTGAGCCCACTAGTAATTTATTGAGCCCACCAGCAATTTATTGAGCCCACCAGTAATTTATTGAGCCCACCAGAAATTTATTGAGCCCACCAGTAATTTATTGAGCCCACCAGTAATTTATTACTGACCGTTCGAAGGCGGTACTTTCATTATAGTACTTTTTGTTAAACGTTCTGTAGTGTTCCATTAACAAACTTTTTTGTTTTAACAATTATGTAAGTAAAGATATATTCAGTCAAGGTTGGATAACAGAGTTGCCGTCTTTTTTGGAAAGAGTGTCCAACTCTGCTTCTTTTTCTACTTGTTGCTGAATAATTGTACTTGTCTTTCCCTTTGATGCTGAGAACTTGATGTGTATCTGATTGTATCAGTTCCTAAGTTCACTTATTTATTTAACTGTATAAGGTTTGACCAAACCATTTTATAGGTACATATATGAATGGTAAACTAAAGACAATATCTGACAACACCAATGTACCGGAAGAAGGTGAAGGTCGTGCCGCAGCAGCTATTCCAACTCTGAGAACATGCATTAAGCAGCCTGTGTTCATAACACATTGCATCTGGTTTTTCTTTCTTCAGCTCAAGTTCGTCTACTTCGTTGGAACGCTTAATCTCTACCTCAACAGAAGCTTGGGTGGAGATAAAGAACTGGGTAATATGGTACTCGGAAAAAAGTCACAGGAAAAAAATGTCACGGAAAAGGTCACACAAAAAAGGTCACAGGAAAAAAAGTCACATACCAAAAAAGAAGGCATCTACATTATATATATATTTTTGTATATATGTCAATTAAAGTAGGGATTTTGCATATAGCAAACTGTCACTTAAAGGTGGACTACTGTTAATTTTCCTGACGCATATACCGGACCTGTAATAATGCATTCTGTCACTTAAAGATGGTGTACTGTGAATTAGTTGGTGTTTGCATATTTGGTAGGAACTTAGAACGTGTTATCCATAATAGTCGACGAATGCAGTTAATCACGACTTTGAAAATTCATATGCTCGACTTTGAAAATTCAAATGCTTCTTATTGAGAGTTTTGTTGCTTAAGTGATGAAATTTTAGTACACATTTACAGACTTCTAACAGGGAAGTTACACCTGTGATGTTCTTTTATTTGTAAACGAGCTCTGTTTTCAAAATAAAAGAGGCAAAACGAACTTCGGATTCAAAATAAAAACGTGAAACTCCTAATGTTGTCGGTCTTTGCAAAATTATTCACTAATAAATTATTACATTGCATAAAAGCGATAAATAGGCAAGATAATAGCAAATTCAAAATATTTTGTGACTTTTTTGTGTGACTTTTTTCTTTTTTACTTAAATCTGAATTTTTTTTTTTTTTTTTTTTTTTTTTTTTTTTATCGTGACTTTTTTCCTAGGACTTTTTTTTTTATCTTAAATTCGGTAATATACATACCGGTATATAATTTAACTGATGAATGGACTATCTGTTACAGAAACCTTAGTTTAAGTAAACTCGCATTCGCAGTTTCTGCAATTTTACTGTTATATGAATCCTTTCGATTCAAGGAGACTTGATGCACTTGGTAGATCTTTTGCCATTTTTTCAAAAGGGAGCTAACTTTTATGACTTCCTGTTTAAATCTATTACATCTAATACCTTCTGAAAATGGTCTGCTGTAAAAGGAAAGAATTTGTTACCACGGGGAGCAAATTCTCTCCTTTCAGAACAGAACCCTTTTTAGAAGGGAGCCGAAACAATGTTAAAGGTGTTACCGCCTTTGAAAGTTTATTCGCACCCCTTAATATTAGTATATATTTCACGGACGCATGAAAACATACGAGTATGAATGAGGTTACCAACCACGGAAAGGCTCTTTTACACAAAAGACAGCCTCCCCAGGGCTCCGAAAGAAGAGATGAGGCTCAAACAATGACAGGACAATAGCCGAACATTACAAAAACATGTCTATTCAAATATATTGAAAATTTTACAGTCAAAAAAGGAAAATTTTCAGATAAAAAATCATTCTGGTAGTTTTCGTTTTTCTGCTCAAAACATACACGGTGTTTTACTATATAAAAGTGGGGTGTAAGGGGGTCAAATTATATAGGCCTGTTTTCGTGATGAATACAAAGAACTGCAACAGAGAAACCGCTGTGGAACGGGCAGCAGAAAAAGAAAGATAATAATAAAACAAATACAAAAAAAAAATAAATAATAATAATAATAATAATAAATAAATAAATAAACACTTGGGGCTTAGAGGTGGTGGCGAGGGGCTTAGACTAGTTTAGTTCGATAGAAACCTCGCCCTCAATTCTGATGGAGCCACTTAGAGGAATCGGTGGCGCTTAGAGGAAGTGGTGGCGCTTAGAGTTGTGGTGGCGAGGGACTTAGAATAGTTGCTCGATCGAAATCTCGCTCTCAATTCTAATGGAACCACTAGAGGAGGTGGTGGCGCATAGAGGAGGTGGTGGCGCTTTGAAGAGGTGGTCGCGAGGGGCTTAGAATAGTTTAGTTGGATCGAAATCTCGCCCTCAATTCTGATGGAGCGTCAAATTACAAATGGGTTTTTGGTCCGCACAGTCTTCTACCTCATCTGTTTGTGTTGAGGTTTTACGACCCAGTCAACACAATGGATTAATGTCGAGCGCGGCCAGTTTATCTAACCACACTTCAACTGGGCGGACTTAGTCCTCTAAGTGGTTAACCAGTATTGTGCAAATTCTTTCGCCAGAAACTGACAACTGCTCTTCTTGAATCAGCGGAGGGGAAAGAATGACCGTATAAAATATTTCAACGTCTGTAAAAGATCATAATAACACACAAATAATCACCACAAAATTGCGATGAAACAAACTAGAGGGCTCGATTGCGATTAGATTAGTTTTAATCTCCAGTGATTTTTTTCTGACAATCCTGTTTGATAGTCCTCGAAAATAAAACCAAAAATAATACCATGACTATAAAGGCTTGTCACTAGTGACCAGCCTTAATAGTCATGATATTATTTTGGTTTTATTACAGTGAATTATCAAACAGGGTTAAAAGAAAAACAAAAGAGTTACTGGAGACTGTAGCCAGTCTAGATGGCGATCTGAAGTCAGATCAAACCACGGATGGACCGTGTCCTGCGACAGCGTCTTTGGGCAAATGTGAACAACGAAGGCCAAGATTAGCATGCGCATCCACGCAGTCTTAGCCTTTCTATCCTCTTAAAGGATCGTTGGATACTTCAGAATGTATGAATGGAGAACAAAGAGCCGGGTGATGCTTTGCGCATGCGGAAGATGATCTAAATCTGCGCATCTTGCACATGTTAGAAAGCACTTTTTTTCTCTTGAAGCGGCCGAGTGACTGTATATCCAGGGTTTCTCAATATTCTGATAAATTGGTCTGAATTGCTTTAAAAGTTATTGCCCTTGACAAAGTCAAAATATACAGCATTTTTTGTCTATCCGAAGCCATATTTCTGTACGAATCGTTACTGGGTTTTGATTCATATTTTCGGTAAACAATACCACCCATACCTCATCACGAAAGCACGCCTATATAATTATGACCCCCTTAAACCCCACTTTTATATAGTATATTTTTTATTTCTGCTCAAAACATAGATTGTGGGTACTCGTTTAAAAACCGCCTCGTCGAGGCGGTTTTAACGAGTACCTACAATCTATGTTTTGAGCAGAAATATGAAAAATATCAGAATTTTTTATCTGAAAAGTTTCATTTTTTGGTGGTAAAATTTTCAGTATTATTTGAATAGGCATGTTTTCGTAATGTTAACCCATTGTAGTCTGGAGACCTCTTAAAGGGTAAAGGGCAAACAGTGCACCCCTAGATCAGAGGCCGCATCTGATAAGGGTCTCCACTGTTTGCATAGTTTAGCCATTTTCCTCTATGTCTAAATTTTACAGCAGAATGCGGCATCTGATCTAGGTCTCCATAGTTTGCATAGTTTGTCCCATTTTCCTGTATATCTAAATCTCATAGCCGGATGTACCTTAAACTTGAAATTGGACTCTTCCAAAATATAGTGTGGGTGAGTCAATTCAGTCTACAATGGGTTAAGTTTCAATATTCCTATAATTTCTTCCAAATTACAGTAAAGTTCTAATGACTCGAACACTGATGGCTCGTTTACCGTGATTGATTCGAACTCGTTTTTGAGTCCCTGCAGGGCATCACGAAAACATGCCTAAATAATTTTTACCCACTTAAACCCCACTTTTATACAGTAAAACGTGGGTTTACAGGAGTATACATTATTTTTCCTTTTTTCTGCTCGAAAACATAGCTTGTTGGTACTCGTTAGAACCGCCTATGTTTTTAGCAGAACTATGAAAAAGATCAGAATTTTTATCTGAACACTTTCAGTTTTTGGTGGTGAAATTTTCAATATATTTGGCTAGGCGTGTTTTCGTAATACCTAATACAAATTACCATGACCCCAAAGATGTCTGAGCCATTGAATTTTGACTGTATTTGACAAAGTAAAGATATGCATATGTTTTCTGAATTGAGCCGTAGCTCTGTAACTATAAATGAGATATGATTTGCATTTGGATAAAAGAGCATGGTCTCGGTCTCCAAAAGCTTATAACTTTGTGAGAATCGACATATTGCCATAGGAGCTATTCCACTGATGTCTGGTAGGGATATTACTTATTACACAAAAATTTGCGTTGTCTGTTATAACTGTATTACAGTAAGTTATTTCGCTGATGTCTGTTATTTCTGTATTACAGAAGGTTATATAAATGGTGTTATTACTTTTTTTTCTGTAAATTATTTACTGACTGTAATAACTGTATTACAGTTATTTTTTTTTTCACTCATGTCTGTGATTACTGTATTACAATGTTATGTTACTGATATTAGTTACTACATTAATACAATAATTTAATTCTCTGTCTGTTATTAATGTATTTTAGAAACTCATTTCACTAATATGTGTTATTACTGTATTACAGTAAATTATTTCACTGATGTCTGTTATTGCTACATTACACTTAAATATTCCATTGTCAGATATGACTGTCTTACAGCAATTTTTTACCCTGATGTTTTATTACCTTATTACAGTACGTTATTTCACTGATGTCTGTTATTACTGCAATACACTAAGTTATTTCACAGATGTCTGTTATAAATGTATTACACTAAGTTATTTCACTGATGTCTGTTATTACTGCATTACACAAAGTTATTGCATTGATGTCTGTTATAACTGTATTACACTAAGTTATTTCACTGATGTCTGTTAGAACTGTATTACAGTACTTTATTTCACTGATGTCAGTTATTACTGCATTACACTATGTTATTTAACTGATGTCTGTTATAAACATATTACATTAAGTTATTTCACTGATGTCTGTTATTACTGTATTACACTAAGTTATTTTACAATTGTCTGTTATAATTGTATTATACTAAGTTATTTCACTGATGTCTGTTACTACTGTAATGCAGTTCTTTATTTCACTGATGTCTGTTATTACTGTATTACACTAAGTTATTACTGTATTACACTAAGTTATTTCACTGATGTCTGTTATTACTGTATTACAGTATACTTTATTTCACTGATGTCTGTTATTACTGTATTAACTAAGTTATTTTACTGATGTCTGTTATAACTGTATGACACTAAGTTATTTCACTGATGTCTGTTATTACTGTATTACACTAAGTTAATTCACTCATGTTTTATAACTGTATTATAGTAAGTTATTTCACTGACGTCTGTTTCTTTACTATGATGGGAGGCATAGTGTCGTCCTTCTTCTCTGGGATGATCTACGACTGGCAGAAGAAAGTCTGTAAAGGTAAGACCTGATGAACCTGACTGGTCCCATGAGAAAATATGTTAAAACTTGAGAAAATGTACATTTTGACTGTGCCCAACTACCGGCTTGTTACATGTACTCGTATTTATTATTGATGATTACTGAAGTAGCGTCAATTAGAGTTGGATCCAGGATAATTTCTCAAGGGTTAAATTTCATCAAATTACTGTACATACTCTACATAAGACAGGCCTGAGCAAACAGTGTAGACACAGATCAGAGAAAAAATGCGACTTCTGATTAGGGTCTACAATATTTGCTACTCATCCAGCAAATTTACACACATAAACGGATAGTATAATGGACTTTTTGATAAAAAGTGTAAAGTGTTGTTGTGTTGCTACAAGACTATAAACATAGGTCTAGATAAGGGAGGGTATCCGGTAAATATTTTTCTTATTTCTCCACGAAAACATATGTTGTGGGTACTCATTAGAAGCGCCTCGCCGAGGCGCTTCGAATGAGTACTCACAACATATGTTTTCGCGCGAGGCGCTTCTAATGAGTACCCACAACATATGTTTTCGTGGAGAAATAAGAAAAATATCAATACTTTTGGATTGAAAAAAGCGCCTTAACTAGTGCTATGCTATAAATAAATATGTGTTTGTGTTTGTATGTTAACTACAATAGGTAACATACTTTAATCCATTGTAGACTGAATGAACTCCCTTACACGATATATTAGAAGATTCTAATTTCGATTTTAGGTAGATGAGCTATGAGATTTGGATATTCCTAGAGAAAAATGGTTGAAGTATTTGCAAACAGTGAAGACCTTTATCAGATGCCGTGTTCTGCGGCGTCTGATCTGGGTCTGCACTGTTTGCCAAGAGGTCTCCAGACTACAATTGGTCAAAAGGTATAAAATAACAGTTTGAATTACAAGAGACTGGAAGTAAAATTGTATTTTCGAAGTCTAGGCACAAGGTTAAAAACACGGGTTCTATAGTGTTATAGTTAAAACATCAAACTGTACATAAAAACAACGAACTGGTGGTACATGTATATTTTATTATTCCCAGAAAATAGGCTCTGACACTTCACGCAAATCGTCTTTTAATTTGCAGGAATTGTCAAATCCTATTTTCTTGGACAAATAAGAGAAATATTTAAAAATGTCGTCTGCTGAAAGTTTTACCCAGCTTGCAATCTAAAAATGTTCAGATTCAAAGATTTTTTTTTTTTTTTTTTTTTTTGTATATAAATATATAATTTCAATTTTTTTAATATAAAAGACACCCGATTAAGTAATGTACGTATATGCATCCTTACTTTTCGTTTCGCCTCATTTCGCGACCAAAACTTGTTCTCTCTGTCAAGAGTTTTTAATTTAATCATCAAGTTTATATTTTGAAGGTTCTACAACATAACCCTATTCCTGCTGAACCCTAAAGTCCAGCTTTTGCAAACAGTGTAGATCCAGATCAGTTGGCTTCTAAGAAGCCAACTGATCTGTATCTGCACTGTTTGCCATAAAGAATGTGAACTTATAGCAACAATCCGTATCAAGTAATCTGATTGACTGAATATTTAAGAAAGGCGTGGCATCTTGATTTATTCAGCAGGACAAGGGTTAATGAGCGTACACTGGCTACAGCCTTCAGTGACTAAATTTTTTTTCTTATAATCTTGCTTAATAATCCACTTAAATAAAACCAAAATAATATCATGACTAAAAAAAACTGGTCTCTAGTGACCAGCCTTTATAGTAATGATTTTTTTATTTTATTATTTTAGTGGATTATCAAACAAGGTTAGGAGAAGAATGTTTAGTCACTGGAGACTGGAGCCAGTCTTGGGTTAAGCACTGAAGTGGATTACTTATAAATAACGTAAAACTTCAAATTACTCAAACACCTCTAGCGCGTTTACGGTATCTGATTCTACTTATATTGTTCCGATATATATATAGGGTTAGTTTAGTTTGTTTTTCTTATTTTATCGTGAAAGTGCATGGTAAGTACACTCACTAGAATTGCCTCATTAAGCTGATTTTAATGAGTATACTCAACATGATAATTTTATAGAAGGTGGAAATACATCCCTAAATTATTCTCATTTGTCTGCAGACCTGTGGCTATGGTCAACCCTCAGTAGCTCGAACTACGCTTATCTAGAACAAATTTCCATGGTCCCAAAGATGTTCGAGCCATTGTAGTTTGACGTTTCCAACCAAGCAAATGATTCATTAGCATACCTATCGTAATAACCCTAAGGATAAGGACAGACAGGCCTTGGCAAAAAGTGTAAACCCAGATCAGACATGCCTATTCAAATGTAAAGAAAAATCAACTCCAAAAACTGAAAATTTTCAGATAAAAAACTCTGATATTTTTTCATATTTCTGCTCAATGCGGCGATGCGGTTCTAACGAGTACCAATAATCTATGTTTTCGAGCAAAAATAAGAAAAAACTAGTGTATACCCCTGTAAACCCAAGTTTTACTATATAAAAGTGGGGTTTAAGGGGTTCAAAATTATATAGGCATATTTTTGTGATTGACGCCGCAGAACAAGGCGTCTGATCTGGGTCTGATGGACGCCGCAGAACAAGGTGTCTGATGGACGCCGCAGAACAAGGCGTCTGATCTGGGTCTGATGGACGCCGCAGAACAAAGTGTCTGATCTGGGTCTGATGAAAGCCGCAGAACAAGGCGTCTGATCTGGGTCTGATGGACGCCGCAGAACAAGATGTCTGATCTGGGTCTGATGGACGCCGCAGAACAAGATGTCTGATCTGGTCTGATGGACGCCGCAGAACAAGATATCTGATCTTGGTCTGATGGACCGCAGAACAAGGCGTCTGATCTGGGTCTGATGGACGCCGCAGAACAAGATGTCTGATCTGGGTCTGATGGACGCCACAGAACAAGGTGTCTGATCTGGGTCTAAACTGTTTGCAATACATTCAGCAATAAGTTAGACACATCAAGAGATAATAGAATGGACTATTTCAAATTTTAGACAAGTATGATAAGAAGATAAGGTGTCCCAAAACTTAGAGTAAACACGGTAATATACATACATCACCACCATTGCTTCCACCTGGGGTAAAACATGAATCATTATCATAAGATCTCAGGGGACTTAACCCTGGTCCTGCTGATTCCGGATATACCCTTTGCAAACAGTATAGATCCAGATCAGTTGGCTTTAGAAACCAAATGACCAGGATTTACACTTTTTGTCATTGAGAATGTGAATTTGTGTCACCAACCTGGATCAAGTGATCTGATTAGCTGAAAATTAGAAGTGGGCATGGCATTTTAATTTAGTCAGCATGACAAGGGTTAATGCAGATGGTAATTTGTTTTTTATTTTTTACACGGGGACAACTTTTTTGTTTTCCTGCAAACTTTGCTACTGAAAGGGGTCTACCGTAATAACCCACAGTATTGGGACAACTTACCAGACTTGTCCTAAAAGTTGAAATAGTGCTGTATGTATAGCAAACAGTGCAGACCCTGATCAGACGCAGCAGAACGCGGCGTCTGATCAGGGTCAACACTGTTTGCAAAGGCCTATTTATCCCAATACTTAGGTTATAACGGTACTTTGAAAGGACAAGAAAACTCTCACTGTGGACCTAGGAGAAGCAATTTGTTTTTTCTTTCAAAATGGACCGCCTTTTCAGAAGGATGAGGGGAGGGGGAGGGGGTGCGAAAGCAATATTGATACATGTAGCATAGCATCTTCTGAAAATTTATCAATTCTCCTTAACTTGAAATCTGAGGGAAAAAATAAATGGCGCCGCAACATTATTTTTTGCAGGTTTACAAAGTAACTGTAACTATTTTTTTCTTATTTCTTTCTTTCCAGGAGGATTTTCACACACGTACCATAGATTAATGCCAGCAGTGGTTCCCCTTGCTGCAGCCAGCCTATTGTTTACACTGTTTTCCTGTATGACACTGATCCCGTCACAGGGGATCCTGTATCCAGTTTTTATCTGTATGGCCGTGGCTAGGTCTTTTCTCTACAGCCTTGCTGCAGCATTTCTTATAGAAGCGTGAGTGAATACATAAGTACATTTTTTAACTGAAGCAATTTTACTTATTACATCTAAACCTAAATTTTGGCTGTGCCATGTAAACACAAACATGTCTTCGGGCATATGCAAACAACGAAGGCCAGATCAGCGTGCGCATCTGCCCAATCTGATCAGGGTCTTTCCTATCCGCTAACAGACACTATAGAATATATCAATGGAGAGTAAATTCCCAGATGAGACTGCGCATGCGTGGAATGAATCTGCATCTGTGCACGGATGCAGATTCATTCCACACATGCGCAGGCAGCTTTTTGCTTGGTGAGACCCGTCTCTGGTGTACATGCTGCTCGTCAGCCTGGACTACTATAGCGCAGAAAAAGCGAAAAAATAGGACTGATAGAACTTGAGAGTAAAATAAAAAAGATAAAAAGCTAGAAAATGAGAAAAGTTTGGCCGGATGCGTTTTCAGTTCTCTCCTGTCCAACCTAGAGAACTTGTTCAATGTTTAGGACAAGTGTGGTAAGGTACCTTAATATTTTGTGTACCATAATGAGCCAGCATATGGCAAAACCTACAATAAGACTTGTGCTACCAGCGAAGACACTGATCAGACTGTGCATCTGCGCAGTCTGATCAGAGTCTGTGCTGATTGCATCCAAAGAGGAATGAACAAGAACCCTTGGCATACTAAGTGGATATAGAGACTGATCAGAGCCTTTGCTGGTCGCACAGGTCTTATTGTAGGTTTTGTCGTGCGCTGGCTCAATAGTTGCTTAACCCTTGTCATGCTGAGTAAATTAAGATGCCACGCCCACTTCTAATTTTTCAGCCAGTCAGATTACTTGATCCATGTTGTTGATACAAATTCAAATATTTAATGACAAACAGTAAATATTCAGATCAGTTGGCTTCTTCAGAAGCCAACTCATCTGGATCTACACTGTTTGCAAAGGCAGGTCATATCCAGGTTTAGAGGACTAGGGTTAAATATTCTGGAGAAATTTCTACATTTACCATTTTATTGCAACATTCAAGTTCTGTCATTTAGTAGGTAACTGCCTCACTGTTACTTGTGTGCACATTCTTTCGTCAGAAACTGACAACTGCCCTTCCTTATCCAGCGGAAGGAAGAAGGACCGTAGAAAATATTAAGTGATCAGTCTACACAAAAAGAATGTTGTTTATCTTGCACCCCCACTCCCCCAAGCATTTTGTGGTGTTGGTGCGGGAGAGGGGGAGCAGGATACCCCAGGTTACCTTGCCCCCGCCCTGGGCAGCTTGGCCCCACCTCAGAAAACCTGCTAATTTGGTTCAAAATGATAGTTATTATTTTGTTTATGATAAATTCATATTGCACAGATAACTGAATTAATACATGCTTTTAACTATTTTTTTTCTTTTTGGGAAGGTGTCGTGTCCAAGATACTGTGGCCTTGGCAGTTTTCTTCCAACCTCAGAAATCCTTGCAGACACAGTTCAAAAAGATAGTTTATCACTTTTAGAAGGTTCCAACTGAAAAAATCATTAGAGTAATTCCAGTATTTACTATAACCTTACTTTCTTTGGACAGGAAGACGTAGGGGGTAGAATATCCTGGCCTTAGCAGCTTGCCCATTCCCACCCCTCCCGCAGGGCTGAAGATACCTTGGATTAGACAGCTTGCCCCCACAAAAGAAATCTGGCAGAACTCTGTTCAGAAAGATGATATTTTGCTCATTCTAAATAAAACTCCTTATAATAAAGCCATTGGCAAACTGATTATATCTGCCAAGTTTGACAGGTTTCCAAGGTTTTGGGATGGTGTGTGTTTGTTTGTGCGTGTGTGGTGGTGGGGGCGGGTGATGGGGTGGGAGCAAGGTGCCCGGTGGGAGCAAGCTGCCCAGGCCAGGGTATCTACACCCCAAGAGGCAAGCTGTCCAGACCAGGACATCGTGCCTCCAACCCCTTCCTGTCTGAAGAAAGATAGGTAATAGTAAATATTGGAATTATTCTAATGACTTGTTCAACAGGAAATTCTATTCAAAATGATAAAAAATCTTTCTGAATTGTGTCTACAAAGTTTCATGTTGAAACTGCTCAGGGCATAGTATTTTGGTCCCGACACCTTCCTTTGAAGAGAAAAATAGGTAAAAGACAGCTCTAATGCGTCTTAGGATGGACGGATTATAAAGCCACGCCCAGTTCTAACTGTCAGCTAATCAAATCTGATAATCACTTTTGCTGTCCGATTACATAATTAACAGATAGTTTATAGTACCATAATTACTCTTAGTATTAGGGCACCTTATCTATTTACCATACTTGTCCTAAATGTTGAAATAGTCGATTCTACTACCTGTTTTGTGCCTTAAATATTGCTGTATGTATGGCTAACGGAGGAGACCCTGATCAGATGCCACATTCCGCTGCATCTTTTCTGGGTCTACACTACTTGCAAAGGTCTGTCTGTTCCAATACCTAGGGTTATTATGGTATATCGCAGTATAGCAAAGCAGTTATCAGATTGTTCAGCTTTGCTGGCTGATCTGTACTATACTGTTTGATATGCCTAGAAGACAACAAACGAGACTGGGCACAGCATTTCTTACAATATTGCAATATTTTCCAGTGAATACTAGAATCAGCATGTGCATCTATGCAGGCTAATTACTGAGTAATCAGTCTTCTCTGTCCACCTAAAGGTGCTTTGGATCCTTGGCTACAGTCTGATCTGATTTGCAAAGACGTTTGGCTCCTTGGCTACAGTCTGATCTGATTTGCAAAGGCGTTTGGCTCCTTGGCTATAGTCTGATCTGATTTGCAAAGGCGTTTGGCTCCTTGGCTACAGTCTGATCTGATTTGCAAAGGCGTTTGGATCCTTGGCTACAGTCTGATCTGATTTGCAAAGGCGTTTGGCTCCTTTGCTACAGTCTGATCTGATTTGCAAAGGCGTTTGGCTCCTTGGCTACAGTATGATCTGATTTGCAAAGGCTTTGCTTTGCGCAACGCAATCCTGTTGGAAACGAACCCATATAATTTGCCTCCCCCCCCCCCTCTAAACCCCAATTTTATATAGTAAAACTGGGTGTACAGGGGTATACATTATTTTTCTTATTTCTGCTCAAAAACGTAGATTGTGGGCACCCGTTAGAATAGCCTTGCCAACGCATTTCTAACGAATACCCACAATTTATGTTTTGAGCAGAAATATGAAAAATGGCAGACATTTTATCTGAAAACTTTCAGTTTTTGTTGGTGATTTTTTTTTAATATATTTGAATAGGCGTGTTTTTGTAATGCTTGTAAGACATACTGAGACAACGCTCATATATTATGGGCTGGCGGCTGAGAACAGGGACCTTAGAACATACATGAAGATCTAAACCAGCCTGCACGTCCATGCTGTCTTGTCAGGATATTCGCCATTTGCCTACGAAATATAGGGACCTTGTTACAGATATTTGACTAATAGTAAAGATCTTTGACCAGATTAGTCGCTGTGACCCCTGGTCTGGGTCTTCGACATTCATACGTGTTTTAGGGATCTCTATGTCAGCTGGCGGCCCATATAGTTTCGCTAGGCAGAGTCTAATATTTCTGTTTGCAGTTTTCCTACAGAATACTATGGATTAATGAATGGTGTCATGATAGTAACTGGTGGCATCTTTAGCTGCTTACAATATACTCTCTTCTCCTGGAGCGCCACCTACACTGAGGCTCCTTTACAAGTACATCAACTAGTTTATAGGCCTTTAACCAGTCTATGTCAAGCGGACTCTTCTGCCTGACCTCTATGGACAGGTTCATTGCCTTAATCCAATATAAGGGGTGTCTGGTTAGTTTTTAGCTTACCTGTCAGATGAGCTAATAGTATGGGCTTGGTCCGTCGTCCGGCTCTCGTTCACACTTTCAAGTCTCTAGTCCACACTTTCAAACAATAATAACTTTGGAGCCATTCAGTTAATCTTAATCTAATTTCACATGTCCCATAATTGGGGTGCGGGATGGGCTGTATTAGGTTTTGGGGCAGATCTGGTGAGAACTTTGTATTCCACGGCAACCAAAAGGCCCCATTGACATTTAATGGAGGAAATGTTGTCCGGGCAATAGCGATTTTATTTTGGATCGGATCTTCATCAAACTTGCTGATAATGAAGATAAGCATTAAATCTTGGACATATCTTGGACTAGATTAGACTATTTCCATGAGAGTTACCTGCCCTTTCAGGTTCCCATAGACATATAAATGGGAACATATTGTCTGGCTGATTGAGATTTCATTTCTGATTGGATTTTCATCAAATTTGCAGACAACAAGGACATGCATAAAATCTTGAAAATTTCAATTTTGGCCGAGTTTTGGTAATTGCCATGAGAATTACCCGCCCTTGAGTGCCCATAGACTTCTTAAAATGTTGTCCGGACAATAGCGATGTAATTTTTGACTGAATATTCATCAGACTTGCGGGTAATGAAAAGAGCCATAAAATCTAGAACAAGTTTCAGTTTTTGGCAGATCAGATTGTTTACATGAGAGTTACTTGCCCGTCAGTCTCCCATAGACATACAATAAGGAAAACGTTGTCCGGACGGTAGCGACTTCAAGTTTTATCGGATCTTCATCAGGCTTGTAGAAAAGGAGGACAGGCATAAAATCCCAAGTTTGACCATCTTGAAAATCTATTTTTGCGCTTCTTCTCCTGAAACGAAAGCCGAATAGACTCGAAACTTTGTAGGAAGTAATGGGACAATTTGCAGATCAAAAGTAGAAAAAATTGTTTCAATTGGAAATCCAAAATGGCCAACATGTCCGCTATCTTAAAAATCTATTTTGCGCTTCTACCCCTGAAGCAAAAGGTCACTTGTCTCAAAACTTCGAAAGAATTATCTGGATGAATTGTAGATCAATAATAGCTTAATGTTTTCTGATCGGCCATCTTGAAAATCTTTTTTTGCTCTTCTCTTCTTGAGCTGAAAAGCCAAACGACTCCAAACTTGGTAGGAAGTATCAGGGCAACTTGTGAATTAAAAATAACTAAACTCCTTCCAAAATGGAAAGCAAAAATGGCCGTCATAGCCGCCATCTTTAAAATCTGTTTTGCCCTTGTTCTCCCGATCCAAAGGACCAACTGACTTGAAACTAGGTAGGATGTATCAAAGTGACCTGTAGATAAAACGAAGTTTGAATTGTTTTGATCGAAAATCCAAGATGGCCGCCATCTTGAAAATCTATTTTGCCCTTGTTCTCCTGATTCAAAAGACCGATTGACTCAAAACTTGGTAGGAAGTATCTAGGTGACTTGTAGGTAAAACTATCGGCAATCCAAGATAGCCGCCATCTTGAAAATATATTTTGCACTTCTTCTCCTGAACCAAAAAGCCAACTGACTCGAAATTTGGTAGAAGTATTGAGGCAATTTGTAGATAAAAATAGCTAAAATCAGTCTGATAGGAAATTAAAGGTGGCCGCCATCTTGAAAATCAAATGTATATATTGCCCTTGTTCTTCTGAACCAAAAGACTCGAAACTATCAGGGTGACTTATAGATAGAACGAAGCTTAAATCGTTTCGAATGAAAATCGAAGGTTGCCGCCATAGCCGACTTCATAATAGGAAGTATTAGGGCAACTTTGTAGATTAAAAATAGCTAAAATCATTCCTATCGGAAATACAAGGTGACCGCCATTTTGAAAAAAAAACTATTTTGCGCTTCTAAGCTTCTCTGAAATGAAAGGTGAATTGACTTGAAACTTGATAGAAAGTATTGGGTGACTTGCAGATCAAAAATAGCTAAAATCGTATCGATTGGAAATCCAAGACGGCCGCCCTAGCGGCCTGCTTGAAAATATAATTTGACCTGAAACTTGATAGGAAATATTGAAGGTATAAGGCGAAAATAACCCGATCATAAAAATAGATCACAGTCACCTACATTTATTTTGAGGTCAAATCTCAAGTCATAAAGATTCATAATCACGAGTTACGATGCACATACATGAAATAGATTTCAAGATATAAGACAAAATCACTGGAACGTGAAATAAAGTCATGCTGATAACATTCACCCACGTCCGTGTCACAAGGTTTGACCAATTAAATGTGTAAGTTTTTTCCAAGTTAAAGTAGTTGCGAAGACATGATACCTAAGCCATAATCCAAACTCATAAATCCGTAAACGAATGACGAATCAGAATGTTCAGACCAACAGACGTCGACCCCAGAATAAAGGGTGTAATCAGGCGTCCGCGGATAGTAAGCATTACTTGGTAAGCAAGCTTCGCCCACCATGCCAATAAGCCTGAACGATATCGGTAGAAGCGTATGTCCGGGATTTGGGAAGTCTACTTATGGCGCGACAGTGGCAAAACATCAGAAACAATTCTGGAAACTGCCACATTGTAGGGATTGACCAGATCATGATGTCTCCCATAAAACTTCTTAAGTGCTGCTACAAGTTTGATCTTTTGATACCCCTGGCTCAACAACTTTGTAGTGAGCACTTTCCCACGCTCCATGAAAATCCATCGTACGGCTTGGAAAATATAAGTTCTTAGAAACTTAAACGCAAAACTTTGACTTAGCTGTTAACTAATGAAGAGACGAACGTACATACGTACAAACAAAAGAGTGACAGAAGAATAGAAAGATGAACACTATATACTCTAGACATAGGACGTATACTGGGGGTATGATGATTAAATTGAAGTTCTATTTTTTTAACTTAAGGTTTTTTTTAACTTAAGGTTCTTTACCGGAAGAATATCTATAATATGTAAAACACTTTAAAAAGTTTAAGGGGTAGAGCCTAAGTTTGCACAAGCATATTAGAGGCCTTCTTTAAAAGGGTTGGAGCCTAAGTTTGCACAAGCAGATCTAGGACCTTCTTTAAAAGGAGCATGGCCTAACAAAAGCTTATTTGAAACATTCTTTAAAATGTGCAGACCCGGACCCTTATTTTGCACATTATACACATTTGTTTTAAAGGGAACAGAGCCTACGTTTGTACAAGCACATAAATAGTAGTCTTTAAAAGGGGAGACGTTTAAGTTTGCATGAGCACATTATAGACATTCTTGAAAAAGGACAGAGCTTAAGTTTGAACAAGCACCTTAAATACATTCTTTAAATGGGTTGAAGCCTGAGTTTGCACAAGCGCATACACCATTGTTTAAAAGGGACAGAGCCTAAGTTTGTACAATCACATTAGAGACCTTCTTGAAAAGGGGGAAGCCTAACTTTGCACAATCACATTATAGACATTCTTTAAAAAAGGCAGAACCTAGATTTGCAGAAGCACATTATTGACATTCTTTAAAAGGGATAGAACCTAAGTTTGCACAATCACATTAGAGAAGCTCTTTAAGTGGGTGGTTCATTTAAAAGATGGCATAAATTAAGCTGTGTCATGGAAAAAGATCCGTTATAGCATATGTGAACAGCAAAGGGTCAGGCAACATTGCGGAGCCTAAGACTGGGCAAGCACATTAGTGACATTCTTTAAAAGGGCCAGAGCCTAAATTTGCTTAAGCACATTAAAGATGTTCTTCTAAAGAGGCAGTGCCTAAGTTTGCACAAACACATTAGAGATGTTAAGTGAGGCGGTTCAATTAATGATTTCATAAACTGAGCCTTTCTGTGGGACTAGAGTCGTTAAAGCATGAATGAACAGCAAACGTTCAGGTGAGACCGCCTAACAGAACCATAGGCATACGTAAGCAATAGGCTAAGGGGAAACTTCAGCCAAAGGACTAGACATGTGGTATAGATAAAGGGCCAGGCATGGCCACTGAGGATTGATTCAATGAAGAAGACCCTTTTCTCATGATGTGGCTGTTATTTCTGAGGCTTCAAAACTGAAGTTGCTATGCATTTTTTTCTCATGCATTTTTCCTCATGAATGATATAATATATATTTGCTCTGTATTTTATTTCAGGCAGATATTTGCCTTCTGATCCTAGTTTTGATTTCTCTCAGTCACCCAGCTTGTGTCTGGATCCAGTGCAGAAAAGATGAACAGAAATTCAGCTCTAAGGATAAGCCATGTCTATACAACACCCAGTTATAGCGATTTGTCAACTGAAATGAGTTATAATTTTACCACGGCACTCTGGGTAATATTTTCAGCAGAAGACATTGAAATATTGTTGTTGTTGTTGTTGTTTTTTTGTTGTTGTTTTTTTCTTTTTTTTTTTTTTTTTTTTTTTTTTTTGGTGTGTTTGTTTTTTTTTTGTTTGTTTTTTTTTTGTTGTTTTTTTTTTTTTTTGTTTTTTTTTTGTTTTTGTTTTTTTTGTTCTTTTTTTTACAGAAGCCACATGGATTGACATTTCATACAGTCTCTTGAAATCAATTTGCATGGAATGTCAAAACCTGTTTACTGAGAAAATAAGAAAACTATCAACTTGTTGTCTGCTGAATTAGCCCAGCGACTGGTACAGATTAATAAATTCATGTCAAATGTCCCATTAAGAGATATTGGCAAACAGTGTAGATCCAAATCCGCTTGTGTGGCAGGCAGATAACTCAAAATTGACCATTACGAAAACATGCCTATTCAAATATACTGAGAATTTTATCACCAAAAAATGAAAATTTTTAAGATAAAAATTCTGATATTTTTCATACTTCTGCTCAAAACATAGATTGTGGGTACTCGTTAGAACCACCTCGGTGAGGCGGGTCTAACGAGTACCCTCAATCTATATTTTTTAGCAGAAAAAAAAGAAAAATAGTGTATAACCCTGTAAACCCCAATTTTACTATACAAAAGGGGGTTCTGTAATCCCCAGTTTTACTATACGAAAGTGGGGTTTTACGGGGTCAAAATTAATAGACATGTTTTCGTGATGCGAAATTTGCCCATTAGCAAACCCAAATGAGATTCTTTACAATAACAATGCACATACAAAATTTGATGAAAATTCATTTATATTTACACAAGTTGTCATCTGGAAACAAAAATATGGAGGGACGTACGACAGATTGATGGACAGACACATGGACAGCCAACGTGAAAAGATAATAACCCGCCACTATTGAGTGGCGCGGTATAAAAACTGAATTATATCACTTCTTCTCCCCGATTTTGGTAAATTAAAATCTCCTTAATTCAGTTTTTATCAAATATTTGAAGTGCAATTAATAAACTCTAACAATTTATTTATAATCTTACTTTTTGGTGAAGTCAGCTTTTAACTTTAAGATCTATTTTTCTTGATTATTCAAAATCTTGCGGAAAAGAAAATAATTAAAGTTTTGTGCGTTTTCTAATTTTTTTTCCTCTCCAACAATGATTTTATCACTTAAACGCATGAATTATTACTGCAGTCAATTTATAAAACAAAAATGAACAGAAAACAGTGAACTTCAACGCTTAGCATGATACTTGGTAAAAATTTCAGCAAACGACACTTTGAAATATATTTTTTTTATTTTGGCCAAGAAATAGTTTTTGACATTTCATGCGCTCCTTAGAAGACAATTGGCATGAAATATCAAAGCCTATTTTCTGGCAAAAATATATCAGATTGTCATCTGCTGATTTGGCACAGAAAGGTTAATTTGTTAGACTGAAATATTTGCTTGATTGTAATAATTTTTTAAGAGGAACAAATACACTCTGAGGAGAGATAACTCTTTTAAAATGTTTCTGTTCTGAAAAGAAAAATATGTCTACCTAAAAGGAAAGAAATTCCATCCCCTCCCCCTCCCTCTTGGAGTCTTAGCAAAGGGGATGTAAAAAAGAACGGATACCGTATTTATCGTAAGTATTCGGACAGGCAGGCCTGAGCAAGCAGTGTAGACCCAGATGAGACGCCACAGAACGTGGCGTCTCATCAGGGTCTACACTGCTTGCTACTCATTCAACAACTTTAAGACACAACAGCAGGTAGTAGATTGCTTTTGTTCAATTTTTTGAACAAGTATGGTGAGTAGTCATGGTCCTAATACTACAGGTATGAAAAATACCCTTAAATAAAATAATTTTGATATAGTTACTCACCTCAAAAGTGTACCCTTAACTCCTTTATGCCAAGTGGACTCTTCTACCTCAATTCTTTGTATAATTCCATTCCTAGAAGAAGGGATGTCTGGGTTTCGTTTTACTATTATCATGATCTATAGAACTTTAATATGTATTTAATGCAAAACAGTGTGGACCCTGATCAGACGCCGCGATCTGGGGCGACACTGTTTGCCAACGTCCCTTTTTGGGCGCTTTCCATAAATGGATTAAATAAACGAAATCACAAAGGACTATTCTTTGTTCTTAAACGACAACATTACCAAAATAACACCAATTCTAAGAATATATGTCTTTGTCAAGTTTTAATCCTTTTACCCTTGAGTTTACGCAGTAGCGTCTTCCATCTTTGAATTTTTGGCATATTCGTTTCTAACTAGAAAATATGTTTGTAAAACACTTTGCCGCCAGCTATATGTTTTCCCTTAAACATGTATTGACCGAAATACATCAGCACAAAAATGACTAAGTTCAAAAGTGGAACAATAAATGGACGATCATAATGCAAAACCCACATGCACATCTGCAGATCGTGACAAAGGGGCCTGCAAAGTTACAAATTGATTTGTATAAAAATGTAGGAGAAGTTCCGCGCACAAGGTACCCACCATCTGTTTTCAAATGCCTAAGCCGAGAAAGAGGAATAACTCCGCAAGGAGAACCCCGACAGAAAAAAAGAAAAAGAAAAAAAAAAAAAAAAAATATGGGTCCGCTTACTTTTCATGCTGATACTATATATAAAATTTCAGGATCCTAGCTCTAACCTTTCCTGATCGTATGCAGAGCATAACGGATAGACGGACGGAAATGACTCAGTTCTAAAGCCGAAAAATGTAACAAACTTTAAATTGGCGATAATGCCAGAACCACATGCACACCCAGCTAGCATTCTACGTAAATCTACATCGGGCCGTCATCGGCCCGTCAGCTACCCTGACGGGCCGATGACGGCCCGATATAGATTTACGTAGAATGCTGACTGGGCATTTACAGACCATGACAAAAGGGCCTGCAAAGTTTCAAATTGATCGGTGTAAAACTGTAGGAGGAGTTGTGCTCACAAGGTTCGATCTGTAATGCCTTTCAATAGTATTTAAGCCCCAAAAATGGCTAAGTTCATAAAAAAAAAACAAAAAAAAAAACAAGTGACAAAAATCAAAATGCATCTCATGCCTATCTACAAACCATATCAAAAGAGCCTGCAAAGTTTCAAATTGATCTGTACAAAACTGTATGAAGACTTGTCCACACAAAGTACCTACCGCCTATCGTCAAATGCCTTAGTCGAAAAAGGGGGAATAACTCTGCATGGAGAACCCCGACGAAAAAACGGAAACAAAATATGGGTCCGCTTAGTTTTCATGCTGATACTGTATATAAAATTTCATGATCCTGGCTCTAACAGTTCCTGACCGTATGCAAGTGTAACGGACGATTAGACGGACGGACAGGTCTAAACCAATATGACCCCCCACACACACACACACACACACTCAACTTCTTCTAAATTGGCGCATAATTATGTCTTCTAAAGATCGATCCCAAATAGCTGGCAAACTATCAGGCTTCTACTTCAAGTAGTTCTCTAGATGTCTTGTTGACAAGGTTTCCCAATTGCTATAAGGGCAAAATCCGAAAAATAGGCAATCTCGGTCAATATTTTACGGAATTCGCTAAAAATTCATCAAGTAACCTAAACATTGATCCTAAAATGTATGCAAAATATCAGAATCCTAGCTTAAGCAGTTTTCTAGATATCATGTTGACAAAGTTTTCCCATTGCAATACATGCAAAGTTGAAAGGGGCATAAATCTGCCATTTTTTTACAGAACTGCAATCATACTAAGATAAAAATGTTTTTTTTTTTGTTTTTTTTTTTTTTTTTCTAACATGGGTTATTGCGGTTATATGGGAGAAACTGTACTTAACTTAGTAATAATGCAATATCTTAACAATCTGTTTCTCAGATCAGTCGAAACTTATTATGAAACCTTGTTATGACATCACGAAAACACGCCTATGTAATTTTGACCCCCTTAAACCCCACTTTTATATAGTAAAACTGGGGTTTACAGGGGTATACATTATTTTTCTTATTTCTGATCAAAACATAGATTGTGGATACTCGTTAGAACCGCCTCGCCGAGGCGGCTCTAACGAGTACCCACAATCTATGTTTTGAGCAGAAATACAAAAAAATATCAGAGTTTTTTTATCTAAAAATTTTCAGTTTTTGGAGGTGAAATTTTCTATATATTTGAATAGGCGTATTTTCGTGATGCAGACTGCACAAAATAGATGCTTCTGACATATAGAGTATTTATTCTTGCAGGAGTTATTATCGAATGATTCCTCGTGTTAATGTTGTTAGGTCACCTCTGTGAGACTGGAGAAGACGTTGCAATAATTATTTGGTAATTATACGCACCGATCATGTGAATTCTTTGTTTTATTAATTGATTTATACAAACTTCAAGTCTGTGACACTGTTTTCAGACATGATTTATGAACCATAAAAATAAGAAATGCTATATTTTACTTTACACACGAATCTGTTTATAGTTTGTTTGCCCATGCATACAAAGCGTGTTTGACAAAAAAAAAAAAGTTTTGTACGGTGGATATGTTCTTGCCATCGACTTAACACGTTTCTAAATCCAGATTTTTATCGATAAACAGGCTTATTTTATCTGCGTAATGTGTTAAATGTGATACTGACAGTAACTGTTGTTTTTATTTTAAAAGTTGTTCGATCAGTGAAAACTGTGACTCTACCCTGTAAACATAGCCAAATGTACAGACTGATTACGTGGACTGAATGAAAGTTTTCAATGATAACGAATCAGAATCGAATTTTCCCCTTGGAGTCTAGTTGTGTCCAGATGTAAATAGTGACTCTGATTACACTGTACAGATGTGCAATTTGCTAGCTGCATGTTATAAGGGGTACGTAGATTTACCAAAGCGACCAAAAACGCTGGAAGGAACACGAAATGCTGAAACTGCCAAAACGAAAAGATCTTTTTCAGCAGTTATCATCCCGGTGCAATCATCACAGACATTGTCGTTTGTTGTTTTTTTGTTTGTTTGTTTTTTTGTTTTTTGTTGTTGTTGTTTTTTTTGTTTTTTTTTTGTTTTTTTTTTGTTTGTTTTTTTTGTTTGTTTTTTTTTTGTTTGTTTTTTTTTTGTTTTAAATATCTATTCAAGATTACTTACAGACATATTATTGTTGTTTCCTACTTTTTTTTGGCAAATACTTTAAAAAAAAAGATTTGTAGAAAGTTGGAGAATGGAGAATAGGACATATTCCGCTTTGTTAATTTCCATTCAAGTTAGCCCCTTACATTGGTGCGTCCGTCTGAGAGTACTTTCCTCATTCTACCCATGCAGTCACCGATACACCATCATATACCTGTGATCATTTGTTCGATCGTCCATTCATTCCATGGGAATGTCTCTATGATCAGAGCCTTTGCTGATTGCTTTTAGACACTCATTTGATCCCTAGCAACCCTTAAAGCACACAACGAAGGCTGATCTGAGTCCTAGCATTCATGTATGTCAAAAGACAACTTTCTGTAGGAAAGCTCTATTGTGTTGGATTTTACTGGTAAATTTGTACCACCATACTGAAATATCTGTGTGTAGAAGGTACTACTTTTATGTATTGCCAATATTGTAAAAAAATACAGTCGAACCTCGTTATCTCGAACTCGATTATTTCGAATTACCGCTTATCTCGAAGTGAAAATCTGGTCCCTGTTTTAACATGAAACTATGACAATAGGTAACAAAAGATGTGTCTTTTCCACATTATTATATATATATATATTTCTAACTTCAGGGGTCAAATTACATATTCATTTGTTAAATGTGGTTGTTCAATTTATTGTTTTCCTCACTCTCTCAACTCTGATATGTCGAGGTATGGATATCTCGAAGTGTTTCAGTGAGTCCCTTGGAATTTGAGATAACGATAGTCGACTGTATAGGGGGTGTCTCTTTGAAATAAGGACATCCCTTGGTTCATGTAGGAAGATAAGACTTTACTTTGGGTATATATTTTTTTTGTTGGAATATTTTAAGAGAGACATTTACGGTAGTGAACTTTACCTTCGTTAAAGACAAGGAAGAACATGTTGAACTTATTTTTTAGAGCAAAGATATTTTTCATATAACTATTAAAGGCCCGTTTACGTTGCTTATTCAATATGTATGTCAGTAACCCACTGCTTCCAGTCAAATTCATGGTACTTTACCCGATCCACTTACTTTTCTCAGTGGTATCCAAAATGGCTGACAGCTAGTCCTTAAACAATATTCGCTGGACTTCTTTTTATCCCCCTTGCCGAACTCTCTTCCGATGGGGATCGATAAACTATCTATAAGGTAACGTAACCTTAAATGCCAATCAGGAAAAAAAGTAGAATTATAACATTATGAACAGAAGATGTATTAACCCTAGTCCTGCTGAACCCGGATATACACTGTCTTTACAAACAGTGTAGATTAAGATCAGTTGAAGAAGCCAAATGATCTGGATCTGAACTGTTGACCATTAAGTATGTGAATTTGTATCAACACTGGATCAAGTAATCTGATTGGCTGAAAATTGGAAGTAGGCGTAGCATCGTAATTTATTCAGCAGGACAAGGGTTATTGAAAACCACATGGGCCCGCGACACGCGAAAACGTGTCTTTGGGCATATGCGGACAGCGAAGACCCAACTGATCAGGGCCTTCACTCTCCGCTAACAGTCAACAGATACTACAGAATGTATGGATGATGAGTAAAGGCCCGGTTGATCTGAATTTGCGTTTGCGTAGTATGATATAAATCAATGATGTAAATCAACACATTTTGCGCATGCTCGAAGGCACTTTTTCGCTTGACGCGGCCCATATTAGCCACGCCATGACAAAAAAAAATGTCTTCATGCGTAGGGGCATATACAAACTGTAAACATCCAGATCAAGTAGTCAAAAATAGAAGTGAAGAGACCCAGGAAATGTTCCGCAATCACGACGCACATCTCCCACGAGATACCAAAGGAAGGAGAGTTGAGGAACAAATAAATCAAATAAATGCCACATATGAAAGCATAGACGCACAAATAAAGAAGAACTGCAACACAGGAACCGCCTTGGAAAGGTCAGTTGATAACTACTGGGAGCTTAAACCAGTTTTACACGCTCGAAACCTCATTTTTAATTCAGCTTCAAATTAAAAATACATGTTTGGTTCGCGTAGAGGTCCTCTACATCATCTGTAAAACATCACAGTGAAATACATCTAATCAAGAACACTTATATATACATGTGTGACTGGACACTTGAAGTTAGAGATATATTAAAAATATTGTGGAATAGAGGAGAAATTGCTCCTTAGGAGCAATTTTTCCTCTTTTCCATAATATTTTTTTTACCTGTTGTTCGATTTTCATGTTTAGGCAGGGACCAGATTTTCGCTTCGAGATAAGCGGTTATCCGAGATAAGCGGGGTCCAGATAACGAAAGTGAACTGTACATATAACCAAAAACACTGTGATGAAACAAAACAAAGGGCTCAAAGACTATCCGAAGCCAGACCACATGAAAACCACAGAGAGGCCAATCACAGACATTGATAATCAGGTGCCAATTATCTGAAACTGACTGAGGAGAGAGCTGCAATTTAGTCTAGGGGCCGGCTTACCGTCGTGCAGGTGAAGACAGCAACGTTGACAACCATTACTGGGTTAAGACCCATGCATGTAGTTTGCCGCAAATATATCCATGTGGTAATCCATCTTTTTCTGACCTGCTTGCTTTTTAAACGTTGGCCAGTATATTCTTGAATAGCCAAGGATTTTATAATCCATCTCATCAGGGCCTTCGTTATCCATAAGCATGTATATGCCCAAAGTCACTTTTCCATGGCGCTGCTCAATTGTAAAACAATGTCTTTCATCCGTACCATGTTTCATTACCGGACAACTACCCTTCAAGCACTGCATTCTTTTAAATACACAGACGGTCACCACGGCGATTGTCGAGTCATTGATATGGACAGACAATTCAACTAGCGTACAGAAATGCACTCGTAAAAGTATTATAAAGTTTGAAATTACAAATTGAATTTTAAAAGGAATGATCGTTCAGAGCAATGAACTCGCTCACAAACTAAAAACAGTCGAAGTGTCAAGTTTTCTGGGCCACACTAGCTAGTTTCGGTCAAGTGAGCTTCTACAGTGACCCTCGTATGAATTTTCAAAAATCCTCGAAAGAGCTCAGTGATCACAGAGAACCAGAATATTACTCTATATTACTGCATAAAAAGCAGTGTCGCATTAACCTGCGAAAAGCCGTGCATTAAAAAGGCAATTCATTCGCTGTTAATGCATGGCTACGCAACTTTCAATATGCTCGTATCCGGGCCACAGAATTGCTGCCGTCACGAGATGTGTACTGCCGTGCCCTAGAACAAGCATAGTACGTGGAAATAGCGTTCGCGCGACATCCCTGAAAAGGCAAAACAAAATAGTGCAAGAAATAACGCAAAATGTAGCAACTGTTTTCAGTTTTTATGCAATAATAGCGATCAGACATGGTTTTTCAATGCATTAATATTCGCCAGGTCCCTTGGGAGGTGTTGAAAACCGCGGCCTTCGGCCTCGGTTTTCAGCACATCCCACGGGACCTGGCGAATGTTAATGCTTGAAAAACCATGTTTGATCCCTACAGTGTAGTACGTAGAGATAATTTACGACCTGGCGTTTCAGAATTGCTGCCGTCACGAGATGTGTACTGCCGTGCCCTAGAACAAGCATAGTACGTGGAAATAGCGTTCGCGCGACATCCCTGAAAAGGCAAAACAAGACAGTGCAAGAAATAACGCAAAATATAGCAACTGTTTTCAGTTTTTATGCAATAATAGCGATCAGACATGTTTTTCAATGCATTTCAATACAACTGTAGGGATCAAACATGGTTTTTCAAGCATTAATATTCGCCAGATCCCTTGGGAGGTGTTGAAAACCGCGGCCTTCGGCCTCGGTTTTCAAAACATTCCACAGGACCTGGCGAATGTTAATGCTTGAAAAACCATGTTTGATCCCTACAGTTGTTATATAACAGGGTGTTCAATTGTTTTAAACAACATGTTTACTATGTTTCCATAAATAGCTTTATTTACTATGTTTCCAAAAATAACTTTCTAGAACAACATGTTTACAATAACATGATGTTGACGTCCTTGATTCTGGACTGAGTTATTTTTGGCATGTCATGGAAGATTTAGAAGTTTCTTGATTGGAACTAGAAAATAAGAGATGCTTGTAGTAAATTCTTTTTCTAGAACCTTCTTTGATATTATATAAGGAGAAAAGATTTTCATCTGGGCATCTTTGTATACTTTCACTGGAAATTATTCTATACTAGATTACTTTAATATTTTATTCATTCTGGACTTAAATTCTGAATTCAGGAACTTTAAATTGTGGGATCAGAAACTGATATTGAAAGGATTCTCATGGATTATTTCAGAGGGACTTTGTGACATAAACTTGAAAGGTACTGTTCACTTATATTCTTTTGTTTTGAATCTTATCTTATTTTTTGTGAATGAATATTGTTAATAATTTAAAACTTGTTGCTGGTTTCACTTTCATTTCTTTCTCGTTACGCCTGGCTCGTAACAGAAATTGGGGGCTCGTCCGGGATCGAACATTTTCTTGAGCTAAAACAAGCTTGAGCTTTTTAAAGAAAACAAATATTGATTTTTAAAGAAAAAAAAATATTTGTTTGCTATAAAACAAGTACTGACTTTTAAAAGATTTCCGTAAAGATAAAAAAAATTATTTAATAAAAAACAAGTATTGACTTACAAAAAATATAATAAAAAAAAGAAGCAAGTATTGACTTTTGAAAAATATCAGTAAATAAACTCTGATTGATAAATTTACTTGATAAAACCAGCAAAAGCAATCATGTCATTTGACCTTCAAGCTTTTATTGCTGCGCCTTCGCAGGAGCTGTTAAATTTGGCCAAAAAGTCAGATTTGTTGGATATTGCTGCTCACTATGAATTGACTAACGTCAACAAGTCCATGTTAAAACAGGAAATAAAAAATGTTTTGGTCCAATTTTTGGTTGATAAGGAATTACTAGATTCTTCTGCTTTGTCTCTTGTTCTCATTACACATACAGGTTTGCAAATGCGAGAACTTGAAATTCAGAAGCAAATTGAGTTAGAAAAATTAAGATTAGAGCAGGAAAAACTTAAAATTGAACAAGAAAGACAAATGCAGAAAGAAAGAATGGAAATGGAAGAAAAAGAAAGAGAGAGACAATTTAATTTAAGAATGAAAGAACTAGAAATGCAAAATATGACAGTAAAACGGCAACCTTTAGAGTCTGGCTCTCATTTTGATGTTACCAAACACATTAGATTAGTTCCTCCATTTCAGGAAAAAGAGGTTGACAAATATTTTCTTCATTTTGAAAAAGTAGCAGAAAATTTAAAATGGCCAAAAGAGCATTGGACCTTGCTTTTGCAAAGTGTTATAATTGGGAAGGCTCGAGAAATTTATACTCAGCTGACTGTCGAGCAGAGCTCCAGTTATGATACTGTAAAGGAATTAATTCTTAAGGCTTATGAGTTGGTCCCTGAGGCTTACAGGCAAAAATTTAGGAACTGTAAGAAAGAAAATGAGCAGACCCATGTTGAATTTGCTAGAACTAAAGAACAGTTATTTGACAGATGGTGCTCTTCAAAGAAAATTGGCTCTAATCATGAAAAACTTAGGCAGCTCATGCTTGTAGAGGAGTTCAAAAGGTGCATAAATTCAGACATTAAGTCCTTTTTAGATGAGAAACAGGTTGAAACTTTGGAAGCTGCAGCTCGACTTGCAGATGATTATGCTTTAACACATAAAGTTTCCTTTAATAATAAGTCAAATCCCTCTAGAAGACCATTTTTCCCACAGTCAGGATCCAAACATAGTCCCAGTAATCCATCTGGCAATTATAGCCAAACATTTACTCCTAAACCCAAATCTTCTGGTGAAAACAAGCCTTAGGATCAAAATCCCTTATCTCAACCAATTTTCAATTATTGCAAAAGGACAGGTCATATTATATCTGAATGTTTACATTTGAAAAGAAAGAAAGAAAAACAAGAGGGGCTTAAACCTACTGGCCTTACCTCTTTACGGTCAAAACCACAGTCATGTGTTAAGCAGGAAGATCCTATCCAAACCGAAAGGCCTGAGACTGATTCTGTTATGGAGATTTATGAACCATTCTTATCAGATGGTTTTGTGTCACTAAATAGTGACTATGCCCAGTCTACCCCAATTAAAATCTTACGAGATACTGGAGCTTCTCAATCCCTTATTTTAGCAGATACACTGCCTTTTTCTGAGAAGACTTCTTCTGGGACAAGTGTCCTTATTCAGGGTGTAGAGTGTGGATTTGTTAATGTTGCTCTTCATAACATTTATTTATCCTCAGACTTGGTGACTGGTTTAGTGGCTGTCGGTATTCGACCTTCTTTACCTTTTAAAGGTGTTCACTTACTGTTAGGCAATGACTTAGCGGGAGATAAGGTTGTGGTAAACCCACTTTTGACTAACATACCTTGTATTGATCAGCCACCTGATCCCATTGAACAGGAAATCCCTGATCTTTACCCATCTTGTGCCGTTACAAGGGCCATGGCAAAGAAAGGAAAACAGAATGATGGGGACATTAACTGATACCTTTTTGGGTCAGTCTTTTAAACATGAGATTACAAATTCTCTTTCATCCAGCCTGTCTGACAAACAGACGGAGTTACGTAACAAGTCAGAGTCAAGTCATTACTCTGCAATATTAAATGACCAAGGTCAAGGTCATGACTTGGTGTCAAGGTCCCAGCTTTGTAAGGAACAGCATAATGATCCTGAAATTTTGCCTTTGCTTGAAAGGGCTTTAGATGAGAAAGAAATAGATCAAGTCCAAGTCTGTTTTTATGTCAAAAATGGCATTTTAATGAGAAAATGGCGTCCTCCTGATGTCTCAGCAGAAGACGAGTGGACTGTTAACCACCAAATAGTGGTTCCAAGGGTTTATCGCCCTGAAATTTTGAACTTGGCCCATGACACTCCCATGTCAGGTCATTTAGGTATAAATAAGACCTATCACAAAATTCTTAACCATTTTTACTGGCCAGGGCTAAAATCTGACGTTTCTCAATTTTGTAAATCTTGCCATACTTGTCAGATGGTAGGAAAACCCAACCAGACAATACCAAAAGCTCATTTACAGCCCGTACCTGCTTTTGATGAACCTTTTAGCAGAATAATTATTGACTGTGTTGGTCCCTTGCCCAAAACAAAGTCAGGTAATGAATATCTTCTCACTATGTGTGCTTCTGCACGTTTCCCAGAAGCCATTCCACTTAGGAATATTAAAACTAAGAACATTGTTAAAGGCTTTGATAAAGTTTTTTACATTTGCAGGTCTCCCAAAGTCTGTTCAGTCGGATCAGGGCTCAAATTTCATGTCTGGAATTTTTCAGCAGGTCATGCATGAGTTGGGCATTACTCAGTATAAATCGTCACCTTACCATCCTGAAAGTCAAGGTGCCCTTGAAAGATTTCATCAGACACTGAAAAATATGATCAGATCATACTGCTTTGATACTGAAAAAGATTGGGATGAGGGCATCCATTTGTTGTTCGCTGTTAGAGAATCTGTTCAGGAATCTCTTGGTTTCAGTCCATTTGAGCTGGTATTTGGCCACACTGTGCGTGGACCTTTGAAACTTTTGAAAGAGAAATTTCTCTCAAATGATGACAGTTCTCTGAACTTACTTCAGTATGTATCAGATTTTAAAGACAGACTGTCTAGAGCTTGTGAGGCTGCTCGGACCAATCTTAAGTCAGCACAAAGGAAAATGAAACGTTGGTATGATGAAAATGCAAAAGAAAGAAAATTCATGCCTGGAGACAGGGTACTTGCTCTTTTGCCTATTCTTGGCAAACCATTGCAAGCCAGGTATTACGGCCCTTACACTGTAGATAAACAGATTAGTGATGTAAATTACATTGTTAACACTCCTGGGAGACGCAAACAAAAACAGTAATGTCATGTTAACATGCTTAAACAATACATAGATAGGGATAGCTCTTCTGTTACACCAATTAGTGTTGTTAGTTCAGTCCCTCAGGAACAAAGTGAAATGAACTCTGAAGACATGAACTTCATCAAATCTGATCCTGCTTCATCAAAACTCCAGAATTCTGACATTCTACAGGATCTCGACCAGAAACTTTCATACCTAGATCCAGTCCAAAGAAAAGAACTGAAACAGTTAATTTATCAATATGAACACTTATTTCCGGACATTCCTACAAGGACTGGCAAAATTTATCATGATGTGAATATTGAGGACTCACAACCTGTCAAACAACATCCATATAGAATGAACCCAACAAAACAAAAATATCTTAAGGAAGAAATTCAATATTTGCTGGACAATGATTTTATTGAACCAAGTCAAAGTGAATGGAGTTCACCTTGCATTCTTGTGCCAAAACCTGATGGAACATATCGGATGTGCACCGATTACAGGAAGGTCAATACTTTGAGTAAAACAGACACTTTTCCGATACCAAGAATGGATGATTGTATTGACAAAATTGGAAATTCGAAATATATAACTAAATTTGATCTTCTGAAAGGATTTTGGCAAATTCCTCTCACAGAAAGAGCCAAAGAGATCTCAGCATTTGTTACTCCTGATGGATTATATCACTATAAAGTAATGCCTTTTGAAATGAAAAACTCTCCGGCAACATTTCAACGCTTAATCAACACTATAATAGCTGGAATCGAGCATTGCGAGGCTTACATCGATGATGCCATCATATACAACGATGAATGGAATCACCATCTTGGAACTATCGAAGTATTCTTTGATAAACTAAGTGAAGCAAAACTGACAATAAACCTTGCTAAAAGTGAATTCTGTCATGCAACTTTAACATTTCTAGGACATGTTGTGGGTCATGGTCAGGTTAAACCGATAGAGGCTAAAGTTGAAGCTATTTCAAATTTTCCGGTGCCCACATGCAAAAGACAACTGATGAGGTTTCTTGGTATGGCCGGTTATTACAGAAAATTCTGTAATAATTTTTCTGTCATTGCTGAGCCACTGACTAATTTACTTAGTAAAAGAATGAGGTTTAAGTGGACTAGTGATTGTCAGAATGCCTTTGATAAACTGAAAGCCATACTGAGAAGTGAGCCGGTTCTCTTGGCACCGAATTTTAATAAAGAATTTAAGCTAGCCGTAGATGCAAGTGATGTTGGTGCGGGTGGTGTATTGCTGCAAGATTGACAATGGTGTGGATCATCCAGTTTGTTACTTTTCCAAAAAGTTTAACAAACATCAAAAGAATTAATCTACAGTAGAGAAAGAATGTTTGTCTCTCATTCTTGCTCTTCAACATTTTGAAGTTTATCTGACTTCTTCGTCCTCACCTATTGTTGTTTTCAGCGATCACAATCCCCTGACTTTCATCCATAAGATGAAAAACAAGAATCAGAGGTTGCTCAGATGGAGTCTATTGTTACAGGAATACAATCTTGACATCAGTCATATCAGGGGAAAAGATAATATTATTCCTGATGCCTTGTCCAGAGCATGATGTCTTGATCTGTGGTTTCCTGTAACTTGCTGTATGTAAGATGATAATTGCCTTTATCAGTATTTTATTTTATGATAATTTTATGGCAGAAGAAAGCTTTATTACATAAATCTTTCTTTTCCCTGAAGAGGGGAAGTGTTATATAACAGGGTGTTCAATTGTTTTAAACAACATGTTTACTATGTTTCCATAAATAGCTTTATTTACTATGTTTCCAAAAATAACTTTCTAGAACAACATGTTTACAATAACATGATGTTTACGTCCTTGATTCTGGACTGAGTTATTTTTGGCATGTCATGGAATATTTAGAAGTTTCTTGATTGAAACTGGAAAATAAGAGATGCTTGTAGTAAATTCTTTTTCCAGAACCTTCTTTGATATTATATATGGAGAAAAGATTTTCATCTGGGCATCTTTGTATACTTTCACTGGAAATTATTCTATACTGGATTACTTTAATATTTTATTCATTCTGGACTTAAATTCTGAATTCAGGAACTTTAAATTGTGGGATCAGAAACTGATATTGAAAGGATTTGTTTTATAAATTCTCATGGATTATTTCAGAGGGACTTTGTGACATAAACTTGAAAGGTACTGTTCACTTACATTCTTTTGTTTTGAATCTTATCTTGTTTTTTTGTGAATAAATATTGTTAATAATTTAGAACTTGTTGCTGGTTTCACTTTCATTTCTTTCTCGTTACGCCTGGCTCGTAACACAGTGTAGTACGTAGAGATAATTTACGACCTGGCGTTTCAGAATTGCTGCCTTCACGAGATGTGTACTGCCGTGCCCTAGAACAAGAATAGTACGTGGAAAAAGCGTTCGCGCGACATCCCTGAAAAGGCAAAACAAAATAGTGCAAGAAATAACGCAAAATGTAGCAACTGTTTTCAGTTTTTATGCAATAATAGCGATCAGACATGGTTTTTCAATGCATTAATATTCGCCAGGTCCCTTGGGAGGTGTTGAAAACCGCGGCCTTCGGCCTCGGTTTTCAACACATCCCACGGGACCTGGCGAATGTTAATGCTTGAAAAACCATGTTTGATCCCTACAGTGTAGTACGTAGAGATAATTTACGACCTGGCGTTTCTAATTTGTTGTTTTTCATATAACTATCATGTCGGGGTAGTCGGGGTCTGTGTCATTATATAAAAATATTTAAATTAAATATAACCTCACATATTTAGGAATGATGCTCATTTGTGTCCGTTTGCCGAATAAGAATAACCAGGGGACTATAAAATAGTTTTCATTTGTGTTGTTCCAGTTATAATAAAATTCTGTACATGTAGCAATTGAATGGTGGGGACAAAAATAGTTCCAGTTATCAAGGATGTTCGAGCTATCAGTGTTTTAGTTATGGAAATGTCACTGTATATTCACTTAACTTACTTTCGTACATAATTATCCAGAGTGTTGTGGTGCTCTAGTTATCAAAATTCTATTTTATATTGTGTGTAGCCTACGAAATCATTAATACTCAGTATATTGTTATCCAGGGATTTCGACCTATTAGTGTTCTAGTTGTCGAAATGCTACTATATATTGTGTGTAGAAGAAGAATTAACTAACATTCAATGCATAGTTATTTAGGGTGTTCGAGCTATTGGTGTTGTAATTATCGAAATTATACCATACATTCTGTGTAGCATAAGAGTTTACGATCATTCATTACATAGTTTTCTAGGATTTTCGAGCTGTCGGTGTTCTAAATATCGAAACTCTGCTGTAAGTTCTGTAGATGAATTAACCAATGTTCAACATAAAAATGACCTTAACGAGATTTTATGGCTGGAAACTAACCTCGATAGCAAATGTTGTGTTGTTGGTCGCGATGGGTATGTTGGGTACCTTCTGCGTCTTTAGGAAACGTAAGTCTAGCAAAAGCCAACTTAAAGCTCGCAGTGATGAATGGCCCACGAGGCTCGACAAGCCCATGGGCCCATTGAGCCCATGTGTCCCGAAGAACCCGATGAGCCCATTGCGCCCCTTTGGCCAGACGAGTCCATTGACCTCATGTGGTCCGGGGAGCCGACGAGCACATGACGAGTCCTGACGAGCCCATGAGGCCTATTATGCCAATGTTGCCTGTAGTGTAACAAATGAACCGGCAAATCCTTCTCCAGCAGACTTGCCACCATCACCGCCTCCATTGCAAGAAATCTGATCTGCGACTTCTGGAAGGGAAGGAAAGTATTTGCCCCAAACTGAAAATGGATATACTCTAAAAGGAAAGTAGTTCATCTCAAACTTTTGGAAAGAATTTGCTCCGGTTTTTGAATCAAATTCATTACTTTTAAACTAGAAGGAGATTAGTGTACAGAAAAGGAAACAGAAAGCCACAGAAGGTGTTTGCTGAGTCATTAAGATTCTCCAAAGTTTTCGCCGAAAATGCTACTGTATCATTCAGATTCTAATAATTTTCCGCCGAAAATGCTGCTGTTTCATTCAGATCTTCCAACTTTCCTCCGAAAATCTGCTATTTCACTCAGATTCCCACAAAACCCTACCAAAAATACTGCTGTTTCATTCAGATTCGCCAACTTTCCTCCGGAAATGCTGCTGTTTCAATCAGATTTTCACAAATTTCCTCCGAAAATAGTAAAATTTGTGAAATGTTCTAATGCATTTCTGTTATGCAAACATCTAAACAAATAAAGTCACAGATCGGACAGCCCGCGACATTCATTACGAAAACACGCCTATTCAAATATATGGAAAATTTCACCTCCAAAAAACTGAAAATTTTTCAGCTAAAAAAACTCTGATATTTTTCATATTTCTGCTATAAACATAGATTGTGGGTACTCATTAGAACCGCCTCGGCGAGGCGGTTCTAACGAGTACCCACAATCTATGTTTTATGCAGTAATAAGAAAAATAATGTATACCCCTGTAAACCCCAGTTTCACTATATAAAAGTGGGGTTTAAGGGGGTCAAAATTATATAGGCATGTTTTCGTGATGGATCTCAGTGTCATAAATTGAAGGTCATGGTAAACTATATTCCCTGGTCAAATGAGTTTGCCTTATATTTTGAAGCTGAACATTTTGCTGTTTATCAATTTCTGGGCAAAGTCAGCAGACAAGCAGACAACAGAATGATGATAGTCTTCTTACCTTTACATGAAGATAGGGTTTTATATCATGTGAAGTAAAAAAGTGCTTTTGGTTCATGTTGAACAGCAATGACCCAGATTAGACTGCGTGGATGTACAGTCTGATCTGAGCCCTCAGTGTCTGCCAAAAGAATAATTTGATACTACAGAATATATGAATGCAGAGCAGAGGCCTGCATCACGAAAACATGCCTATATAAATTTGACCCCCTAAAACCCCACTTTTATGTAGTAAAACTGGGGTTTACAGGGGTATACATTATTTTTCTTATTTTTGTCCATGAAACAGATTGTGGGTACTCGTTAGAACCGCCTTGCCGAGGCGGCTCTAACGAGTACCCACAATCTATGTTTTGTGCAGAAATATTAAACAGATCGGAGTTTTTTATCTGAAAATTTTCAGTTTTTGGAGCTGAAATTTTCTATTATATTTGAATAGGCGTGTTTTCGTAATGGGATGATCTGAATCTGCGCATTTTGTGCATTTCGCAGGCAATTTATCACCTGATGCAGCCCATATGCAATTGTCTCCAAAAAAGAGGGGGAGTTCAGCAAATGTCAAGCTATATTTTCTGGGTGGAATATGGAGAAAAGAAAGATCAAAATCTGGGCCCAGTTGTTCAAAGCGTCGTTAGCTTAACGAGCTCGTTAAGGGTCATTTCGTTAACTGTTTTAGCGGATTCAATATACAATATTCTGATATTTTTTGCTGAAAAAATGTGAGTAGCTTTTGCACTGCAAAAGCTACTCAGATTTTTTCAGCGAAAAATTTCAGCATATTTGCGTATCACTCAATTAAAATTTTAACGAATCGTTAACTAACGACATCGTTAGTTTTGAACAACTGGGCCCAGGTCTGTTGAATTTTTTACCCAGCTTGTTGCATTAACCCTTTTAGCCCAGTAGACCAACCGATGTACCTTTGCAAACAGTGAAGATCCAGATAAGATGGTTAGTAAATGTCTGTGTCTCGTCAGGATCTACACTGTTTGCCACTCTATATTGGAGTTTTAAATTTGTTTACCCAGCTTGTTGCATCAACCCTTTGAGCCCAGTAGACCAAATGACGTACCTTTGCAAACAGTAAAGATCCAGATGAGATGGGATCGTAAATTTCTGTCTTGTCAGGATCTACTCTGTTTGCCACTCTGGTTTTTAGTTTGATTTTTTTTACCCAGCTTGTTTTAGCAATCCTTTCAGACGGTAGACCAATCAACGTACCTTTGTTAACAGTACAGACTTACCGTCTCATCCAGATCTACCCTGTTTGCCACTCTGTTTTCGATTTTGTGCTAACGCCCCTTATTTTTAAAGATTCAAATATGGAAGGCTCCACTGCGTAAACTTAGGGGTGCAAGGATTAAAATTGTATGAAGTATTCGATTGTTAGAATAATTGTTATTTGAAAACGTCATGATGTTGTTGAAGGATAAAATTAAGTCCTTGTTTTTAGTTCTATTCAAGCCATTTATGCCTAGCGTCCCATCAAAGGGACATTTGCAAACAGTGTAGTCCCAGATCAGACGCCGTTGCGGCATCTAATCAGGGTCTACACTGTTTGAATTAAATACATGAATTTCTATAAATCATAATACTAATAAAAGGAAACCAGACATCCCTTCTACTAGACATGGACCTGTTCAAAGAGTTGAGACAGAAGAGTCCACTTAGCGTCAAGGGGTTAAGGGTACACTTTAGAGTAACTTTATCATTTTTTTTTTTTCCTTTTCTTTAAGGGTACCTTTTATACCCGTAGTATTCGGACCATAACTCCTCACCATACTTTGTCTAAAATTTGAACAAGTGCAATTCAGTACCTGTTGTTGTGTCTTAAAGTTGCTGAATGAGTGGCAAACAGTGTAGACCCTATTGAGCCGCCACGTTTTGTGGCGTCTCATCTGTGTCCACACTGTTTGGTCAGACCAGTCTGTCCGAATACTTATGGTAAATACGCTATCCTTCCTTTTTTTACATCCTCTCTGCTAGTGTAGCGTGAAACCGGATCCGCTACGAAGTCAAGCACCGCGGTCACCCATCCAGGTACTAACCGCGATCTCCGTTGCTTAACTTCGTAAAAAAGCCTATCACTCTACCAGTGTCGCCATAAAAGCCGGCTTCCACAACAAGGCTGTAGAAGTGATCTATATCAAAATACGTCAGCATTCTATGTAAATCTATATCGGGCCGTCATCAGCCCGTCAGGGTAGCTGACGGGCCGATGTCGGCCCGATGTAGATTTACGTAGAATGCTAGCTGGGATTAACTTTTCTGGGCTAATTTAGCAGACCATAATCTGATATGTTTTTGCCAGAAAATAGGCTTTTATATTTCATGCAAACTGTTTCATATAAATTTGCATGAAATGTAAAAAAAAAAAACAAAAAAAAAAAACAACAACTATAGTTGAGCAAAATAGAAATATTTCAAAGTGTCGCCAGCTGAATTTTTATGTTTACTTTTGTAACTTAATTGCATAATAATTCATGTGTCTAACCCTTGTCCTGCTGAATAAATTAAGATGTCACACCCATTTCCAATTTTCAACCAATCAGATTACTTGATCCAGATTGTTGATATAAATTCACATACTTAGTGGCAAACAGTGCAGATCCAGATCGGTTGGCTTCTTCAGAAGCCAACTGATCTGGATCTACACTGTTTGCGAAGGCAGGGTATATCCGGGTTCAGCGGGACATGGGTTAAGTGATGGAGCGTAAATAAATTAAAAAAAAAAAACGCACAAAACTTGTTCTTTTCTGCGAGATTTTGAATAATCGAGAAGAAAGAGTGTAAAATTTAAAGCTGAAAATCAAACATTTGTTAGAGTTGCTTTATTGAACTTCAAACATTTGATAAAAAACAGAATCAAGGAATTTTCAATATACCAAAATCGAGGAGAAGTGATACAATTCAGTTTTTATACCGCTCCACACGATAGTGGTGGGGTATTATGGTTTCACGTTGGCTGTCCATGTGTCTGTCCGTCAGTCTGTCATACGCCCCTCCATATTTTTGTTTCCAGATGACAACGTGTAAATATAAGTAGATTTTCACCAAACTTTGTATGTGCATTGCTATTTTAGAGATCTCATTTGGGATTGCTAATGGGCAAATTTCGCTTCACGAAAACATGTCTATATAATTTTGATCCCCTCAAACCCAATTTTTGTATAGTAAAACTGGAGTTTACAGGGGTATACACTATTTTTCTTTTTTCTGCTCAAAAACATAGATTGTGGATACTCGTTAGAACCGCCTCGCCGAGGCTGTTCTAACGAGTACCCACAATCTATGTTATGAGCAGAAGTATGAAAAATATCAGATTTTTTTATCTGAAAATTTTTCATTTTTCAGTGATAAAATCCTCAGTGTATCTGAATAGGCATGTTTTCGTAATGGTCAATTTTGACAGTTATTTGCCTGCCACATATCCGTATTTGGATCTACACTGTTTGCCAATATGCCTTAATGGGACACTTGGTATAAATTGATTAAACTTTTACATTCTCTGGGCTAATTCAGCAAACAAAAAAATGATATTTTTCTTATTTACTCAGAAAACAGATTTTGACATTCTTTGCAAATTGATTCCAAGAGACAATTTGGCATGAAATGTCAATTCCTGTTTCTGCAAAAAAAAAATATATATATATTTCAATGGCTTCTGCTGAAATTGTTACCCAGGGCCCAGTTAATCAAAGCATTGTTAGCTGAACGAGCTCGTTAGTTGTCAAAATATTAACTGTTCTAGTAAGTAAAATATCTAATTTACATGTATTTTTGCACAAAAAAAAGTGAGTAGCGTTTGCAAATTGAAAAGCTACTCACATTTTTTCGACAAACATATTAGTGTATTATACCATAGTTAATGATCAAACGTTTGACGATACGTTAACTAACTACATCATTAGTTTTTGGACAACTGGGTCCAGAGTGCTGTAGTAAAATCATTTCATTTGACACTATAACTTGGTGTTGTATAGACATGGCTCATCCATAGAGCTGAATCTCTTTTTATCTTTTCTGCACTGGATCCAGACACATGCTGGGTGAATGAGAGAAATCAAAACTAGGATCAGTAGGCAAATATCTACCTGAAATACAATACAGAGCAAAAATATATTATATCATTCATTAGAAAAAAATACATGTGAAAAAATGCATAGCAACTTCAGTTTTGAAGCCTCAGAAATAACAGCCACATCATGAGAAAAAGGGTCTTCTTCATCGAATCAATCCTCAGTGGCCATGCCTGGCCCTTTATCTATACCACATGTCTAGTTCTTTGGCTGAAGTTTCCCCTTAGCCTATTGCTTACGTATGCCTATGCCGCTAAGAGCCTATGCTGCTAAGAGCATAGGCTCTTAGCGACATAGGATCTTAGCGGCATAGGCTCTGTTACGCAGTCTCATTTGAACATTTGCTGTTCACTCATGCTTTAACGACTCCATTCCCATAGAAGACTCAGTTTATGAAATCATTAATTGAACAACCTCACTTAACATCTCTATTTTGTTTGTGCAAACTTAGGCACTGCCTCTTTAGAAGAACATCTCTAATGTGCTTAAGCAAATTTAGGCTCTGCCCCTTTTAAAGAATGTCACTAATGTGCTTGTCCAGTCTTAGGCTCCGCAGTTTTGCCTGAACCTTTGCTGTTCACATATGCTATAACGGATCTTTTTTCATGACAGAGCTTAATTTATGAAACCGTTTTATGAACCGTCTACTCGTATCTCTAATGTGATTGTGCAAACGTAGGCTACGCCCCTTTTAAAGAATGTCTATAATATGCTTGTGCAAACTTAGGCTCCGCTCCTTTAACAAAATGTCTATAATATGCTTGTGCAAACTTAGGCTCCACCCCTTTTAAAGAATGTCTATAATATGCTTGTGCAAACTTAGGCTCTGCTCCTTTAACAAAATGTCTATAATATGCTTGTGCAAACTTAGGCTCCACCCCTTTTAAAGAATGTCTATAATATGCTTGTGCAAACTTAGGCTCCACCCCTTTTAAAGAATGTCTATAATATGCTTGTGCAAACTTAGGCTCTGCTCCTTTAACAAAATGTCTATAATATGCTTGTGCAAACTTAGGCTCCACCCCTTTTTAAGAATATCTATAATATGCTTGTGCAAACTTAGGCTCCACCCCTTTTAAAGAATGTCTATAATATGCTTGTGCAAACTTAGGCTCCACCCCTTTTAAAGAATGTCTATAATATGCTTGTGCAAACTTAGGCTCCGCTCCTTTAACAAAATGTCTATAATATGCTTGTGCAAACTTAGGCTTCACCCCTTTTAAAGAATGTCTATAATATGCTTGTGCAAACTTAGGCTCCGCTCCTTTACAAAAATGCCTATAATATGCTTGTGCAAACTTAGGCTCCATCCCTTATCAAGAAGGTATCTAATGTGACTGTGCAAACAAGCTCTGCCCCTTTTAAACAATGTCGAATGTGCTTGTGCAAATTCCGGCTCCTTTAATTTTAAAAGAATGCCTTTAATGTGCTTGTTCAAACATAGGCTCTGTCTTTTTTCAAGAATGTCTATAACGTGATCCTGCAAACTTAAGCTTCTCCCCTTTTAAAGAATATTATTAATGTGCTTGTACAAACGTAGGCTCCACTCCTTTCAAAAATGTTTATAATATGCCTGTGCAAAATTAGGATCCAGTCTGCAACTTTCAAAGAATGTCTCTAATAAGCTTTTAAAGAAGGTCCAAGATGTGCTTGTGCAAACTTAGGCTCCAATCCTTTTCATTACGAAAACATGCCTATTCAAAAATATTGAAAACTTCACCACCAAAAAATGAAAATTTTCAGATACAAAATTCTGATATTTTTTTCATATTTCTGCTCAAAACATAGATTGTAGGTAGTCGTTAGAACCGCCTCAGCGAGGCGGTTCTAACGAGTACCACAATCTATGTTTTTGAGCAGAAATAAGAAAAATAATGTATACCCCTGTAAACCCCACTTTTACTATATAAAAGTGCGGTTTAAGGGGGGTCAAACTTATATAGGCGTGTTTTCGTGAAGTAAAGAAAGTCTCTATTATGCTTCTGCAAACTTAAGCTCTGCCCCTTAAACTTTTTAAGTGTTAATAACATTACAAAAAAGGTAAGAGAAAAGTCCAGGGAGTGCCACAATCACAAACCGCAGCTCTTCCCAGACCCCAAGAGGAAGAGGAAACCGACAAAGCTAAACAAGCACAAACCGAACAAACGTACGAAAAGCACTAAGATTAGCTCTCTCTTCCCCAAGCAAGGTAATCGCAATAATAAAAGGACTGAACACAAGAACAAAATGACACACGGAAAGACATACAACAAATCTCCTCGTAGAATAAACCACAAAGCAACAAAGAGTAAGACTAACACCGGGACCACCGCCTGTAAGTATACATATACTGTGAAGCTTTATAAAAGATTATTTGAGGTGAACTTTTCCCAAAAATGGAGTGACCAATAAACATATAATAGTTATTCTTCCTGTAAAGAACCTTTAAGTAAAAAATGAAACTTCAGTTTTATTATAGCCCCGGTATACGTACTATGTTCAGAGTATATAGTTTTCATTTTTCTGTTCTTCGGTCAGCCGTTTGTTTGAATGTATGTACGTTCGTCTCTTCGTTAGTTAACATGTAAGTCAAAATCGTTAGAGTCTCTACGACCATATATTTTAAAGCCGTACGATGGATTTGGTTTATATATAGTATGATGATAGATATTGGTCTAAAGTCTTATTCGCTACTATCCCCACTCCTGCACATGACCTCAAGGCCAAGGTCCTAGACTTAGAACTTCAGGCAATTTGAGGAAGCCTAAGAGTTTTGTTTAAGAATCTTTTTCAACTTTAACTTGGAAAAAACCTATGCAGTCAATTGGTAATACCTTGTGACATCGACTTATGGGTTAAAGTGAAAATAAGTATGACCTTTATTTCACGATCCAGTGATTCTGTCTTATATATTGAAATCTGTTTTATGTATGCGCATCGTAATTCGTGGTTATGAATTTTTATCGCCTGAGGTTTGACCTCAAAATAAATGTAGGTGACTCTGACTGTATTTTATGGTCAAGTGATTTTGCTTTTTATCTTGAATACCTCATATCAAGTTTCAGGTCAGTTGGCTTTTGCGTTAAGGAGAAGTACTTCAAATTATATTTTTAAGGAGGTCGCCAGGGCGGCCGTCTTGGATTTCCAATCCGAACGAGTTAGCTATTTTCAATTTAAAAGCCACCCCAATACTTTCTACCAAGTTTCAAGTCAATTCACCTTTCAGTTCAGGAGAAGAAGCGCAAAATAGTTTTTCAAGATGGCGGCCATTTTGTATTTCCGACAGGAATGATTTTAGCTATTTTTGATCTACAAATTGCCCTGATATTTCCTATCAAGCATCAAGTCCATTGGCCTTTCGGTTCTGGAGAAGAAGAGCAAAATAAATTTTCAAAATGGCGGCCATGGCAGCCATCTAAGATTTCCCATAGGAACCATTTTAGCTACGTTTGATCTAAAAATTGCCGAAACACTTTCTACCATAATTCTAGTCAGATGGCATTTAGATTCAGGAGAAGAAGCCCAAAATAGATGTTCAAGATGTTGGCTAGAGTGTCCACTTTGGATTTCCAATCAGAATGGTTTTAGCTATTCTTTGTCTACAAATTACCCCGATACTGCCTCCAAAATTTCTCGTCAGTTGGCTTTTTGGTTCAGGAGAAGAAGTGCGAAATATATATTCAAGAAGGCGGCTATGGCGGCAGTCTTGGACATTCGTTCGAAACGATTTAAGCTTCGTTTGATCTAAAATTGCCCAATTCTTTCTACCTAGTTTCGAGTCGATTGGTCATTTGGTTCAGGAGAACAAGGGCAAAATAGATTTTCAAGTTTCGGCTATGGCGGCCACCTTGAAATTCCAATCAGAATGACTTTATCTATTTTCATCTACAATTACCACGATACTACCTACCAAATTTCGAGTCAGTTGGCCTTTTGGTTCAGAAGAAGAAGTGCAAAATATATTTTCAAGATGGCGGCCATAACGGCCATCTTGGATTTCCGATAGTCTGGTCTATTAGTCACCATGATACTTCCTACCCAGTTTCGAGTCAATTGGTCTTTTGGTTCAGGAGAATAAGGGCAAAATAGATTTTCAAGATGGATGCTATCTTGGATTTTTTTATCCAACGATTTAAGTTTCGTTTTATCTACAAGTCACTTTATACGTCTTACCTCGTTTCAAGTCATTTGGTCTTTTGGTTCAGGAGAAGAAGTGCAAAATAGAGTTTCAAGATGGCGCCTGTGACAGCCATTTTGGATTTCCAATTGGAAGGAGTTTAGTTATTTTTTATCTAAAAGTTGCCCCGATGCTTCCTACCAAGTTTGAAGTCAACTGGCCTTTCAGTTCAGGAGAAGAAAAGCATAAAAGATTTTCATGACGACCGATCAGAAATAATTCAGCTATTTTTTATCTACAATTTACTCGGATAATTCCTACGTTTTGAGACAACTGGCTTTTTGGTTCAAGATGGTCGAACGAGATTTTATGCATGTTCTCGTTTTCTACACGTTTGAGGAAGATACGATAAAAATGAAGTCGCTATCGTCCGGACAACTTTTTCCCCATTGTATATCTAGACTAAAGGGCAAGTAACTTTCATGTGAATAGTCCGATCTGCCAAAAATTTTATCCTAGATTTTATGGTTGTCCTCATTACCTGCAAGTCTGATGAAGATTCAGTCAAAAATGAAATCGCTATTGTCCGGACAACATTTTACCAAGTCAATTGGGCCCTCAAGGGCGGGTAATTCTTATGCTAATTATCGAAACTGGATCAAAATGGAACTTATCAAAGATTTTATGTATGTCCTTGTTATCTGCAAGGCTGATGAAGATCCAATCAGAAATGACGTTTCAATCAACCAGACAATATTTTCCCCATTATATGTTTATAGCAGCCTGAAAGGGCAGGTAACTCTCATGCAAATAGTCTGATCTGGTGCAAGACGTGCCCATCACGAAAACATGCCTATATAATTTTGACCCCCTTAAACCCCACTTTTATATAGTAAAACTGGGGTTTACAGGGGTATACATTATTTTTCTTATTCCTGCTCAAAACATAGATTGTGGGTACTCGTTAGAACCGCCTTGTCGTGGCGGTTCTAACGAATACCCACAATCTATGTTTTGAACAGAAATATGAAAAATCTCAAAGTTTTTTTTATCTAAAAATTTATATTTTTTGGTGGTAAAATTTTCAGTATATTTGTATAGGCTTGTTTTCGTAATGTAAGATTTATTGCCCATCTTCATTATCAGCCCGTTTGATGAAGATCCAAAATAAACTTCCTATCGCCCGGACAACATTTTCTCCATTCATTACGAAAACACGCCTGTTCAAATATATAGAAAATTTCACCTCCAAAAACTGAAAATTTTCAGGTAAAAAAACTCTTGATATTTTTCATATATCTGCTTAAACATAGATTATGGGTACTCGTTAGAACCGCCTCGGCGAGGCGGTACTAACGAGTACCCACAATCTATGTTTTGGAGCAGAAATAAGAAAAATAATGAAAACCCGTGTAAACCCCAGTTTTACTGTATAAAAGTGGGGTTTAAGGGGGTCAAAATTACATAGACATGTTTTCGTAATGATATGTCAATGAGACCTTTTGATTGCCGTGGAAAAGAAACTTCTGGCCAGATCTGCACCAAAACCTAAAACAGCACATCCCGCACCCCAATAATCATACCTGTAAAATTTGATTAAGATATTATTATTGCTTGAAAATGTGGACGAGTGACGGACGACGGACAAAGCCCATACTAGAAACTAATCTGACAGGTAGGCAGACACCTCTTATATGGGGTGGATGTGCATGCTGGTTTAGACCTTCATTTAGGTATGTTCTAAGGTCCCTTTCTCAGCAGCCAGCCTTAAATATACGAGCTTCGCCGCAACCTTTGCTACAAGCATTTCGAAAACACGCCTATTCAAATACATTGAAAATTTCACTACCAAAAACTGAAAGTTATCAGATAAAAAAAAGTCTGACATTTTTCATATTTCTGCTCAAAACATAAATTGTGGGTACTCGTTAAAACCGTCAGATCAGACTGTAGCCAAAGAGTTATTAAGCTAAGCATACATTCAGATCAGACTGTTGCCAAGGATCCACTGGGCCAAGCAAAGACCCAGATCAGACTGCAGCCAATGAAGCATTGCGTCAAGCAAAGATTCAGCTCAGACTGTAGCCAAGGATCCATTGGACCAAGAAAAGGCTCAGATCAGACTGTAGCCAAGGATCCACTAGGCCAAGCCAAATCTCAGATGAATCTTTTAAGCCAAGCAGACTCAGATCAGGAGAAGAAGCCCAGGGATCCACTGGGCCAAACAAGATCACAATGTAGCAAAGGATCCATTGGGCCAAGCAAAGACTCAGACTGCAGCCAAGGATCCATTATGCCAAGCAAAGACTCAGACAAGACTGCAGTCAAGGATCCATTGGGCCAAGCAAAGACTCAGATCAAACTGCAGCCAAAAATCCACTGCGCCAAGCAAAGATCAGACTATAGCGAAGGATCCATTGCGCCAAACAAAAACTCAGATCAGACAGTAGCCAAGGATCCATTGGGCAAAGCAAAGACTCAGATCAGACTGCAGCCAAGGATCTACTGGGCAAAGCAAAGACTCCGATCAGACTATAGCCAAGGATCCATTGGGCCATGCAAACACTCAGATAAGACTGTAGCAAAGGACCCATTGGTCCAAGCAAAGACTCAAATCAGACTGTAGCCAGCGATCCTTTGGTCCAAGCAAGGACTCAGATCAAACTGTGGCCATTGATCCAGTGGGCCAAGCAAAGACTCAAATCAGATTGTAGTCAGGGAGATTCATTGCACCAAGCAAAGGCTCCGTTAAGACTGTAGCCAAGGATCTACTGCGCCAAGCATAGATCAGACTGTAGGCAATGATCTATTGGGCCAAGCAAGGACTCAGATCAGACTGTAGCCAGGGATTCATTGAGCGAAGCAGAGACTCCGATCAGACTGTAGCCAAGGATCCCTTGGGCCAAGCAAAGACTCAGATCAGACTGTAGTCAAGGATCCATTGTGTCAAGCAAAGACTCCGATTAGACTGTAGCGAAGGATCCATTGCGCTAAGCAAAGACTCCATTCAGACTGTAGCCAAGATCCATTGGGCCAAGCAAAGACTCAGATCTGACTGTAGCCAAAGGTGGACAACGAAGACTAATTATAATGATTAGCCTGCACAGATGCGCATGTTAATCTAGTCTTCACTGGGAAATATTGCAATATTTTAAGAAATTCTGTGCCCAGGTCATATAATGTCTTCTGGACATATATAAATAGTATAGATACAAATCAGCCAGCAAAACTGAACAATCTAATAACAGTGTTTGCTATACTGCGATATACCATAATAACCCTAAGTATTAGGACAGATAGGCCTTTACAAGTAGTGTAGACCTAGATCAGATGCAGCAGAATGTGGCATCTGATCAGGGTCTCCACTGCCATATATAGAGCAATATTCAAGACACACAAAAAATACATGTAGTAAAATGGACTATTTCAACATTTAGGACAAGTATGGTAAATAGATATGATGTCACAATACTTAGAGTAATTATGGGTACAATAAACTATATATTAATTATCTAAGCGGACAGCAAAAGTGCTTATCAGATTTGATTGGGTGACAGTTAGAATTAGGCGTGGCTTCATAATCCGTTCATCCATAAACGCATTAGAACTGCAGTAATGCCTTCTTTTACCTATTTTTCTCGTCACAGGAAGATGTTGAGACCAGAGTAATATGCCCTGAGCAATTTCCGCCCAACCTCAAAAAAAATCTTGTAGACAGTCCAGAAAGATATTTTATCACTTTGAATAGAATTTCCTATTGAACAAGTCATTAGAATAATTCCAATATTTACTGTTAACTATCTTTCTTCAGACAGGAAGGCGTTGGGGATAAGATGCTCTGGCCTGGGCAGCTTGCCCCTGAGGGTAAAGAAGATACCCTGGCCTGGGCAGCTTGCGCACCCCCCCCCCAACCCCCACCCCAGCCCTCCCACAACACCCCTTTCATTGGTTCTATTATAAGGATTTTTATTTAGAATGATCAGAATACTATCTTTTTGAACAGTTGTGCCAGATTTCTTTTGTAGGGGAAAGCTGCCAAATCCAAGATACCTTCAGCCCTGGTGTGGGCCGCCCTGGGGTATTTTGAATCCCTCCTCCCCTCGACCAACACCACTGCTCGGGAGAGTGGGAAGCGGGGGGGGGGGGGGGGGGGCAAGATAAACAACATTCTTTTTATGTAGATTGATGAGAAAATATTTTTACGGCCCTTCTTTCTTCCGCTGGCTCAAGAAGGGCAGTTGCCATTTTCTGATGAAATAATGTGCACACGAAAAGCAGTTACCTACTCTTGTGATAAAATGGTAAATGTAGAAATTCCTTCAGAATATTTAACACTAGTCCTCTGAACCCGGATATGCCCTGCCTTTGTAAACAGTGTACAGCTAGATCAGTTGGCTTCTGAAATTAATCTGCACTGTTTGTCATTAAGTATGTGAATTTGTATCAACACGAATCAAGCAATCTGACTGGCTGAAAATTAGAAGTGGGTGTGACATCTTAATTTACTCAGCATGACAAGGGTTAAGCAACTATTGAGCCAGCGCACGACAAAACCTACAATAAGACCTGTGTGACCAGCAAAGGCTCTGAGCAGTCTCTATATCCACTTAGTATGCCAAGGGTTCTTGTTCATTCCTCTTTGGATGCAATCAGCACAGACTCTGATCAGACTGCGCGGATGCGCAGTCTGATCGGAGTCTTCGCTGGTAGCACACGTTTTATTGTAGGTTTTGCCATATTCTGGCTCATTATGGTATACAAAATATTACCTTACCAAAGGAGAGAAGAGCTGAAAACGCATCTGGCAAAATCTTTCCTCATTGTCTAGCTTTTTATCTTTTTTTTTATTTTATTCTCAAGTTCTATCAGTCCTATTTTTACGCTTTATCTGCGCTATAATAGTCCAGGCTGACGGACAACCTGTACACCATAGATGGGCCGCACCAAGCTTGAGACTGCGCATGCGTGGAATGAATCTGAATCTGTGCGCATGCGCAGTCTCATCGTAGAATTGGCTCTCCAATGATACATTCTAAAGTTTCTTTTAGCGGATAGCAAATGCCCTGATCAGACTGGGCGGATGCGCAGGTTGATCTAGCCTTTGTTGTGTGCATATGCCCGAAGACTTGTTTGTGTTTGCCTGGCACAGCCCAAATTTAGGTAAAAGTCTAATAACTAAAATTGCTTCAGATATATAATGTACAGTCAAACATGTGTTAAGCAAGGGAAAGCCAAAAGCTGTTTGCTTATGAAAGGTGTTTGCTTAATGCAGGTAGATTTTCACTCCTCTGCCTTAAATGGGATCTGAAATAGTGGCCTTTAAAGGCAGGTGATTGCCTGATACAGCCCAGCTAGCATTCTACGTAAATCTACATCGGGCCGTCATCGGCCCGTCAGCTACCCTGACGGGCCGATGACGGCCCGATATAGATTTACGTAGAATGCTGACTGGGAGGTGACCTTGAGGATAGTTTTGACTGTACTTTTGTATTCACTTACGTTTCTATAAGAAATGCTGTAGAAAGGCTGAAGAGAAAAGACCTGGCTAAAGTCATGCAGATAAAAACTGGATACAGGATCCCCTGTGACGGGATCAGGGTCATACAGGAAAACAGTGTAAACAGTAGGCTGGCTGCAGAAAGGGGAACCACTGCTGGCATTAATCTATGGTACGTGTGAGAAAATCCTCCTGGAAAAAAAAAAAAAGAAAGAAAAAAAAAGTCACTGTGATTACTTTGTGAACCTGCAAAAATTATAATTGCGAGGCCACATTTTTTTCCTCAGATTTTAAGTTAATGAGAATAGATAAATTTTCAGGGGATGCTGTGCTACATGTATTAACATTGCTTTCGACCCCCTCCCCCCCACCCGCCTTCTAAAAAGGAGGTCCATTATAAAAGGGAAAACAAATTGCTCCTGCTGGGTCCACAGTGAGAGCTAATTCTTCCCTTTCAAAGTACCGTAATAACCCTAAGTATTTGGATAAATAGGTCTTTCCAAACAGTGTTTACCCAGATCAGACACCACAGAAAGCGGCCTCGGATCAGGGTCTACACCGTTTGCTATACATACAGCAATATTTAGACACATCAACGGGTAGTAGAATGGACTATTTGAAACTTTAGGACAAACCTGGTAAATAGATAAGGTGTCCCAGTACTGAGGTTATTACGGTAGACCCCTTTCAGAAGCAGCAAAGTGCGCAGGAAAACAATTTATAGAAAGTCACAAAAATTGTTCCCTGTTGAAAAATGACAATAATATCTTCTAACTGTAGTAAGTCCCCTGAGATCATATAATGATGACTCATTTTTACCCAAGGAGGAAGCTACAACACTTTCAGTGACATATGGGTTGTTCAATAATGACTAATGACTTGTTTAATAAGGGTTGTGGTTTCAGTATACCCTTCTCTTGCTGAACACGACATGCCCTGTCTTAGCAAACAGTGTAGATTCAGATCAGTTGGCTTCTGAAGAAGCCAACTGATCTGGATCTGCACTGTTTGTCATCAAATACGTGAATTTCTATGAAAAACCCGAATCAAGTAATCTGATTGGCTGGAAATTAGAAGTGGGCGTGGTATCTTAATTAAAAAAAAAACAAAAACAAAACACAATACAGGGTTTACATGCAGCCTAGTTTGGTTGGCTATAATTATTCTGGCATCAACTGATGAGCACTTAAGGATAGCAAGGGGGTGATACTTGTATATTACCATGTTTACCCTAAGTAATGGGACACCTTATCTTCTTACCATACTTTTCCTAAAATTTTTACTTCTTGACGTATCTAAAATATTTCTGTATGCATAGCAACTAGTTAAGACCTAGATCAGACGCCTTGCTCTGCGGCGTCTGATCGGAGTTTACGCTTTTTGCCAAGGCCTGTCTGTCCTTAGGATTATTACGATAGGTTTGCTAATGAATCATTTACTCAGTGGGATAAGTCAAACTACAATGGCTCGAACATCTTTAGGACCATGGTAATTTGTTCTAGATATGCGTAGTTCGAGCTACTGAGGGTTGATCACAGCAACAAATGCAGACAAATCAGAATAATTTTGGGATGTCTTTCCATCTTCTACAAAATTATCATGTTGAGTGTACTCATTAGAATCGCCGAATTGATGCAATCCTAGTGAGTGCACCCACCATGATAAAATAATAATAAAAAAAAATAACAAATTATCCATAAATATTTGTTTTCTTGAGCTATCGGGACTCAAAGGAAAAGTTCGAATCAGCTACCGTAAACGTGCCTGGGGTGTTCGAGTAATTTGAAATTCATCACGAAAACACGCGTATATAATTTTGACCCCCTTAAACCCCACTATTATGTAGTAAACCTGGGGTTTACAGGGGTATACATTATTTTTCTTATTTCTGCTAAAAAACATAGATTGTGAGTACTCGTTAGAACCGCCTCAACGAGGCGGTTCTAACGAGTACCCACAATTTATGTTTTGAGCAGAAATAAGAAAAATATCAGAATTTTGTATCTGAAAATTTTCATTTATTGTTGGTTAAATTTTCAGTATATTTGAATAGGCATGTTTTCGTAATGGTACTTCATTTTACATACTACAGCGCTTCACCCTACTGGCTCAGGTCTCCAGTGACTAAACATTCTTCTCATAATCTTGATAATCTACTAGAATAAAACCAAAAAAAATATCATTACTATAAAGTCTGGTCACTAGAGACCAGTTTTTAAAGTCATGATATTATTTTGGTTTTATTTTAGTAGATTATTAAACAAGATTATAAGAAAAAAATATTTAGTCACTTGAGACTTGATCCAGTCTACGCTTAACCCTTGTCCTGCTGAATAAATCAAGATGCCACGCCCATATTAATTATTCAGCCAATCAGATTACTTGATACTGATTGTTGCTGTAAGTTCACATTCTTTATGGCATGCAGTGCAGATCCAGATCAGTTGGCTTCTTTGAAGCCAAATCATCTGGATCGACACTGTTTGCAAAGGCAGGACATATCAGGGTTTAGCAGGACTAGGGTTAAGTTATGTTGTGGCAACTTTAAAATATAAACCTGATTAATTCAATACTTGTGACA
>CAXHKG010000277.1:0-20400 GCA_964016985.1 Anodontia alba
ATAGAGTTATTACGGTTTTACCGTTTTCCCGCCCATATTTCCATAGGGCGCAATGTAAAATTGATGACCCGTTTTCACCAGGACGCTTTGCCCCGATTCCCTTGACTACCCTGTACGTTTGTAGGCATAAGTGGTCTGCGCATGCGCATGTATTTGCAGCGCCATAGGTGCTTTCCTCTGCCTGCTACAGGCGTAAAACCGTTTATTTAATGAATGTTTGGCGGCCCATATTGGGTGCGCTTTTGTATTTACCCCTACCATATTTTGCAGGCTTGTTGGTATGGATGAGGGCTACATACGTTCTAAATTTCAGCCAAATCGGACGACAAATAAGTGAGTTATTAGGGCTCAAAATTCTGGATATTCCTCAACAACTTTGGACAGCTTATTTGATCAAAACTGACCTTCACCGATCGGAATGAAATTGGTGCCAGTTGAAAGGCCTGGGGCCATGGGTCGCTGGGGCCACCTGCCCAAAAATTCTTAGAGCCTCGTTTTCGAGTTCTAGCCGTTGAAAGTTGGTATTTTTCAATGTTTGACCCCTAATAACTTACTAACGGATAGCCCGAATTTTCTGGAAAATAGCACACAATGTAACTATGGTCCTAAAGCATCTTTTGGCACCAGTTCCAATCCAATCGGTGAAGGTCACCTTTAGTCAATTTCAATCTCTTTGTTCATCAGACGACTCCTACAGACCCATTTCGAGTCCTTATATCTCCACGTGTACTGCATGCAGCGCACTCCTATTTGGCCCAGTTGTGAACCTTCCTACCACCTATAAACCCTGTAAAAAGCGCACCCGTTTGTTGCGAATTAATAGAGTTATTACGGTTTTACCGTTTTCCCGCCCATATTTCCATAGGGCGCAATGTAAAATTGATGACCCGTTTTCACCAGGACGCTTTGCCCCGATTCCCTTGACTACCCTGTACGTTTGTAGGCATAAGTGGTCTGCGCATGCGCATGTATTTGCAGCGCCATAGGTGCTTTCCTCTGCCTGCTACAGGCGTAAAACCGTTTATTTAATGAATGTTTGGCGGCCCATATTGGGTGCGCTTTTGTATTTACCCCTACCATATTTTGCAGGCTTGTTGGTATGGATGAGGGCTACATACGTTCTAAATTTCAGCCAAATCGGACGACAAATAAGTGAGTTATTAGGGCTCAAAATTCTGGATATTCCTCAACAACTTTGGACAGCTTATTTGATCAAAACTGACCTTCACCGATCGGAATGAAATTGGTGCCAGTTGAAAGGCCTGGGGCCATGGGTCGCTGGGGCCACCTGCCCAAAAATTCTTAGAGCCTCGTTTTCGAGTTCTAGCCGTTGAAAGTTGGTATTTTTCAATGTTTGACCCCTAATAACTTACTAACGGATAGCCCGAATTTTCTGGAAAATAGCACACAATGTAACTATGGTCCTAAAGCATCTTTTGGCACCAGTTCCAATCCAATCGGTGAAGGTCACCTTTAGTCAATTTCAATCTCTTTGTTCATCAGACGACTCCTACAGACCCATTTCGAGTCCTTATATCTCCACGTGTACTGCATGCAGCGCACTCCTATTTGGCCCAGTTGTGAACCTTCCTACCACCTATAAACCCTGTAAAAAGCGCACCCGTTTGTTGCGAATTAATAGAGTTATTACGGTTTTACCGTTTTCCCGCCCATATTTCCATAGGGCGCAATGTAAAATTGATGACCCGTTTTCACCAGGACGCTTTGCCCCGATTCCCTTGACTACCCTGTACGTTTGTAGGCATAAGTGGTCTGCGCATGCGCATGTATTTGCAGCGCCATAGGTGCTTTCCTCTGCCTGCTACAGGCGTAAAACCGTTTATTTAATGAATGTTTGGCGGCCCATATTGGGTGCGCTTTTGTATTTACCCCTACCATATTTTGCAGGCTTGTTGGTATGGATGAGGGCTACATACGTTCTAAATTTCAGCCAAATCGGACGACAAATAAGTGAGTTATTAGGGCTCAAAATTCTGGATATTCCTCAACAACTTTGGACAGCTTATTTGATCAAAACTGACCTTCACCGATCCAGTTGAAAGGCCTGGGGCCATGTGTCGCTGGGGCCACCTGCCCAAAAATTCTTAGAGCCTCGTTTTCGAGTTCTAGCCGTTGAAAGTTGGTATTTTTCAATGTTTGACCCCTAATAACTTACTAACGGATAGCCCGAATTTTCTGGAAAATAGCACACAATGTAACTATGGTCCTAAAGCATCTTTTGGCACCAGTTCCAATCCAATCGGTGAAGGTCACCTTTAGTCAATTTCAATCTCTTTGTTCATCAGACGACTCCTACAGACCCATTTCGAGTCCTTATATCTCCACGTGTACTGCATGCAGCGCACTCCTATTTGGCCCAGTTGTGAACCTTCCTACCACCTATAAACCCTGTAAAAAGCGCACCCGTTTGTTGCGAATTAATAGAGTTATTACGGTTTTACCGTTTTCCCGCCCATATTTCCATAGGGCGCAATGTAAAATTGATGACCCGTTTTCACCAGGACGCTTTGCCCCGATTCCCTTGACTACCCTGTACGTTTGTAGGCATAAGTGGTCTGCGCATGCGCATGTATTTGCAGCGCCATAGGTGCTTTCCTCTGCCTGCTACAGGCGTAAAACCGTTTATTTAATGAATGTTTGGCGGCCCATATTGGGTGCGCTTTTGTATTTACCCCTACCATATTTTGCAGGCTTGTTGGTATGGATGAGGGCTACATACGTTCTAAATTTCAGCCAAATCGGACGACAAATAAGTGAGTTATTAGGGCTCAAAATTCTGGATATTCCTCAACAACTTTGGACAGCTTATTTGATCAAAACTGACCTTCACCGATCGGAATGAAATTGGTGCCAGTTGAAAGGCCTGGGGCCATGGGTCGCTGGGGCCACCTGCCCAAAAATTCTTAGAGCCTCGTTTTCGAGTTCTAGCCGTTGAAAGTTGGTATTTTTCAATGTTTGACCCCTAATAACTTACTAACGGATAGCCCGAATTTTCTGGAAAATAGCACACAATGTAACTATGGTCCTAAAGCATCTTTTGGCACCAGTTCCAATCCAATCGGTGAAGGTCACCTTTAGTCAATTTCAATCTCTTTGTTCATCAGACGACTCCTACAGACCCATTTCGAGTCCTTATATCTCCACGTGTACTGCATGCAGCGCACTCCTATTTGGCCCAGTTGTGAACCTTCCTACCACCTATAAACCCTGTAAAAAGCGCACCCGTTTGTTGCGAATTAATAGAGTTATTACGGTTTTACCGTTTTCCCGCCCATATTTCCATAGGGCGCAATGTAAAATTGATGACCCGTTTTCACCAGGACGCTTTGCCCCGATTCCCTTGACTACCCTGTACGTTTGTAGGCATAAGTGGTCTGCGCATGCGCATGTATTTGCAGCGCCATAGGTGCTTTCCTCTGCCTGCTACAGGCGTAAAACCGTTTATTTAATGAATGTTTGGCGGCCCATATTGGGTGCGCTTTTGTATTTACCCCTACCATATTTTGCAGGCTTGTTGGTATGGATGAGGGCTACATACGTTCTAAATTTCAGCCAAATCGGACGACAAATAAGTGAGTTATTAGGGCTCAAAATTCTGGATATTCCTCAACAACTTTGGACAGCTTATTTGATCAAAACTGACCTTCACCGATCGGAATGAAATTGGTGCCAGTTGAAAGGCCTGGGGCCATGGGTCGCTGGGGCCACCTGCCCAAAAATTCTTAGAGCCTCGTTTTCGAGTTCTAGCCGTTGAAAGTTGGTATTTTTCAATGTTTGACCCCTAATAACTTACTAACGGATAGCCCGAATTTTCTGGAAAATAGCACACAATGTAACTATGGTCCTAAAGCATCTTTTGGCACCAGTTCCAATCCAATCGGTGAAGGTCACCTTTAGTCAATTTCAATCTCTTTGTTCATCAGACGACTCCTACAGACCCATTTCGAGTCCTTATATCTCCACGTGTACTGCATGCAGCGCACTCCTATTTGGCCCAGTTGTGAACCTTCCTACCACCTATAAACCCTGTAAAAAGCGCACCCGTTTGTTGCGAATTAATAGAGTTATTACGGTTTTACCGTTTTCCCGCCCATATTTCCATAGGGCGCAATGTAAAATTGATGACCCGTTTTCACCAGGACGCTTTGCCCCGATTCCCTTGACTACCCTGTACGTTTGTAGGCATAAGTGGTCTGCGCATGCGCATGTATTTGCAGCGCCATAGGTGCTTTCCTCTGCCTGCTACAGGCGTAAAACCGTTTATTTAATGAATGTTTGGCGGCCCATATTGGGTGCGCTTTTGTATTTACCCCTACCATATTTTGCAGGCTTGTTGGTATGGATGAGGGCTACATACGTTCTAAATTTCAGCCAAATCGGACGACAAATAAGTGAGTTATTAGGGCTCAAAATTCTGGATATTCCTCAACAACTTTGGACAGCTTATTTGATCAAAACTGACCTTCACCGATCGGAATGAAATTGGTGCCAGTTGAAAGGCCTGGGGCCATGGGTCGCTGGGGCCACCTGCCCAAAAATTCTTAGAGCCTCGTTTTCGAGTTCTAGCCGTTGAAAGTTGGTATTTTTCAATGTTTGACCCCTAATAACTTACTAACGGATAGCCCGAATTTTCTGGAAAATAGCACACAATGTAACTATGGTCCTAAAGCATCTTTTGGCACCAGTTCCAATCCAATCGGTGAAGGTCACCTTTAGTCAATTTCAATCTCTTTGTTCATCAGACGACTCCTACAGACCCATTTCGAGTCCTTATATCTCCACGTGTACTGCATGCAGCGCACTCCTATTTGGCCCAGTTGTGAACCTTCCTACCACCTATAAACCCTGTAAAAAGCGCACCCGTTTGTTGCGAATTAATAGAGTTATTACGGTTTTACCGTTTTCCCGCCCATATTTCCATAGGGCGCAATGTAAAATTGATGACCCGTTTTCACCAGGACGCTTTGCCCCGATTCCCTTGACTACCCTGTACGTTTGTAGGCATAAGTGGTCTGCGCATGCGCATGTATTTGCAGCGCCATAGGTGCTTTCCTCTGCCTGCTACAGGCGTAAAACCGTTTATTTAATGAATGTTTGGCGGCCCATATTGGGTGCGCTTTTGTATTTACCCCTACCATATTTTGCAGGCTTGTTGGTATGGATGAGGGCTACATACGTTCTAAATTTCAGCCAAATCGGACGACAAATAAGTGAGTTATTAGGGCTCAAAATTCTGGATATTCCTCAACAACTTTGGACAGCTTATTTGATCAAAACTGACCTTCACCGATCGGAATGAAATTGGTGCCAGTTGAAAGGCCTGGGGCCATGGGTCGCTGGGGCCACCTGCCCAAAAATTCTTAGAGCCTCGTTTTCGAGTTCTAGCCGTTGAAAGTTGGTATTTTTCAATGTTTGACCCCTAATAACTTACTAACGGATAGCCCGAATTTTCTGGAAAATAGCACACAATGTAACTATGGTCCTAAAGCATCTTTTGGCACCAGTTCCAATCCAATCGGTGAAGGTCACCTTTAGTCAATTTCAATCTCTTTGTTCATCAGACGACTCCTACAGACCCATTTCGAGTCCTTATATCTCCACGTGTACTGCATGCAGCGCACTCCTATTTGGCCCAGTTGTGAACCTTCCTACCACCTATAAACCCTGTAAAAAGCGCACCCGTTTGTTGCGAATTAATAGAGTTATTACGGTTTTACCGTTTTCCCGCCCATATTTCCATAGGGCGCAATGTAAAATTGATGACCCGTTTTCACCAGGACGCTTTGCCCCGATTCCCTTGACTACCCTGTACGTTTGTAGGCATAAGTGGTCTGCGCATGCGCATGTATTTGCAGCGCCATAGGTGCTTTCCTCTGCCTGCTACAGGCGTAAAACCGTTTATTTAATGAATGTTTGGCGGCCCATATTGGGTGCGCTTTTGTATTTACCCCTACCATATTTTGCAGGCTTGTTGGTATGGATGAGGGCTACATACGTTCTAAATTTCAGCCAAATCGGACGACAAATAAGTGAGTTATTAGGGCTCAAAATTCTGGATATTCCTCAACAACTTTGGACAGCTTATTTGATCAAAACTGACCTTCACCGATCGGAATGAAATTGGTGCCAGTTGAAAGGCCTGGGGCCATGGGTCGCTGGGGCCACCTGCCCAAAAATTCTTAGAGCCTCGTTTTCGAGTTCTAGCCGTTGAAAGTTGGTATTTTTCAATGTTTGACCCCTAATAACTTACTAACGGATAGCCCGAATTTTCTGGAAAATAGCACACAATGTAACTATGGTCCTAAAGCATCTTTTGGCACCAGTTCCAATCCAATCGGTGAAGGTCACCTTTAGTCAATTTCAATCTCTTTGTTCATCAGACGACTCCTACAGACCCATTTCGAGTCCTTATATCTCCACGTGTACTGCATGCAGCGCACTCCTATTTGGCCCAGTTGTGAACCTTCCTACCACCTATAAACCCTGTAAAAAGCGCACCCGTTTGTTGCGAATTAATAGAGTTATTACGGTTTTACCGTTTTCCCGCCCATATTTCCATAGGGCGCAATGTAAAATTGATGACCCGTTTTCACCAGGACGCTTTGCCCCGATTCCCTTGACTACCCTGTACGTTTGTAGGCATAAGTGGTCTGCGCATGCGCATGTATTTGCAGCGCCATAGGTGCTTTCCTCTGCCTGCTACAGGCGTAAAACCGTTTATTTAATGAATGTTTGGCGGCCCATATTGGGTGCGCTTTTGTATTTACCCCTACCATATTTTGCAGGCTTGTTGGTATGGATGAGGGCTACATACGTTCTAAATTTCAGCCAAATCGGACGACAAATAAGTGAGTTATTAGGGCTCAAAATTCTGGATATTCCTCAACAACTTTGGACAGCTTATTTGATCAAAACTGACCTTCACCGATCGGAATGAAATTGGTGCCAGTTGAAAGGCCTGGGGCCATGGGTCGCTGGGGCCACCTGCCCAAAAATTCTTAGAGCCTCGTTTTCGAGTTCTAGCCGTTGAAAGTTGGTATTTTTCAATGTTTGACCCCTAATAACTTACTAACGGATAGCCCGAATTTTCTGGAAAATAGCACACAATGTAACTATGGTCCTAAAGCATCTTTTGGCACCAGTTCCAATCCAATCGGTGAAGGTCACCTTTAGTCAATTTCAATCTCTTTGTTCATCAGACGACTCCTACAGACCCATTTCGAGTCCTTATATCTCCACGTGTACTGCATGCAGCGCACTCCTATTTGGCCCAGTTGTGAACCTTCCTACCACCTATAAACCCTGTAAAAAGCGCACCCGTTTGTTGCGAATTAATAGAGTTATTACGGTTTTACCGTTTTCCCGCCCATATTTCCATAGGGCGCAATGTAAAATTGATGACCCGTTTTCACCAGGACGCTTTGCCCCGATTCCCTTGACTACCCTGTACGTTTGTAGGCATAAGTGGTCTGCGCATGCGCATGTATTTGCAGCGCCATAGGTGCTTTCCTCTGCCTGCTACAGGCGTAAAACCGTTTATTTAATGAATGTTTGGCGGCCCATATTGGGTGCGCTTTTGTATTTACCCCTACCATATTTTGCAGGCTTGTTGGTATGGATGAGGGCTACATACGTTCTAAATTTCAGCCAAATCGGACGACAAATAAGTGAGTTATTAGGGCTCAAAATTCTGGATATTCCTCAACAACTTTGGACAGCTTATTTGATCAAAACTGACCTTCACCGATCGGAATGAAATTGGTGCCAGTTGAAAGGCCTGGGGCCATGGGTCGCTGGGGCCACCTGCCCAAAAATTCTTAGAGCCTCGTTTTCGAGTTCTAGCCGTTGAAAGTTGGTATTTTTCAATGTTTGACCCCTAATAACTTACTAACGGATAGCCCGAATTTTCTGGAAAATAGCACACAATGTAACTATGGTCCTAAAGCATCTTTTGGCACCAGTTCCAATCCAATCGGTGAAGGTCACCTTTAGTCAATTTCAATCTCTTTGTTCATCAGACGACTCCTACAGACCCATTTCGAGTCCTTATATCTCCACGTGTACTGCATGCAGCGCACTCCTATTTGGCCCAGTTGTGAACCTTCCTACCACCTATAAACCCTGTAAAAAGCGCACCCGTTTGTTGCGAATTAATAGAGTTATTACGGTTTTACCGTTTTCCCGCCCATATTTCCATAGGGCGCAATGTAAAATTGATGACCCGTTTTCACCAGGACGCTTTGCCCCGATTCCCTTGACTACCCTGTACGTTTGTAGGCATAAGTGGTCTGCGCATGCGCATGTATTTGCAGCGCCATAGGTGCTTTCCTCTGCCTGCTACAGGCGTAAAACCGTTTATTTAATGAATGTTTGGCGGCCCATATTGGGTGCGCTTTTGTATTTACCCCTACCATATTTTGCAGGCTTGTTGGTATGGATGAGGGCTACATACGTTCTAAATTTCAGCCAAATCGGACGACAAATAAGTGAGTTATTAGGGCTCAAAATTCTGGATATTCCTCAACAACTTTGGACAGCTTATTTGATCAAAACTGACCTTCACCGATCGGAATGAAATTGGTGCCAGTTGAAAGGCCTGGGGCCATGGGTCGCTGGGGCCACCTGCCCAAAAATTCTTAGAGCCTCGTTTTCGAGTTCTAGCCGTTGAAAGTTGGTATTTTTCAATGTTTGACCCCTAATAACTTACTAACGGATAGCCCGAATTTTCTGGAAAATAGCACACAATGTAACTATGGTCCTAAAGCATCTTTTGGCACCAGTTCCAATCCAATCGGTGAAGGTCACCTTTAGTCAATTTCAATCTCTTTGTTCATCAGACGACTCCTACAGACCCATTTCGAGTCCTTATATCTCCACGTGTACTGCATGCAGCGCACTCCTATTTGGCCCAGTTGTGAACCTTCCTACCACCTATAAACCCTGTAAAAAGCGCACCCGTTTGTTGCGAATTAATAGAGTTATTACGGTTTTACCGTTTTCCCGCCCATATTTCCATAGGGCGCAATGTAAAATTGATGACCCGTTTTCACCAGGACGCTTTGCCCCGATTCCCTTGACTACCCTGTACGTTTGTAGGCATAAGTGGTCTGCGCATGCGCATGTATTTGCAGCGCCATAGGTGCTTTCCTCTGCCTGCTACAGGCGTAAAACCGTTTATTTAATGAATGTTTGGCGGCCCATATTGGGTGCGCTTTTGTATTTACCCCTACCATATTTTGCAGGCTTGTTGGTATGGATGAGGGCTACATACGTTCTAAATTTCAGCCAAATCGGACGACAAATAAGTGAGTTATTAGGGCTCAAAATTCTGGATATTCCTCAACAACTTTGGACAGCTTATTTGATCAAAACTGACCTTCACCGATCGGAATGAAATTGGTGCCAGTTGAAAGGCCTGGGGCCATGGGTCGCTGGGGCCACCTGCCCAAAAATTCTTAGAGCCTCGTTTTCGAGTTCTAGCCGTTGAAAGTTGGTATTTTTCAATGTTTGACCCCTAATAACTTACTAACGGATAGCCCGAATTTTCTGGAAAATAGCACACAATGTAACTATGGTCCTAAAGCATCTTTTGGCACCAGTTCCAATCCAATCGGTGAAGGTCACCTTTAGTCAATTTCAATCTCTTTGTTCATCAGACGACTCCTACAGACCCATTTCGAGTCCTTATATCTCCACGTGTACTGCATGCAGCGCACTCCTATTTGGCCCAGTTGTGAACCTTCCTACCACCTATAAACCCTGTAAAAAGCGCACCCGTTTGTTGCGAATTAATAGAGTTATTACGGTTTTACCGTTTTCCCGCCCATATTTCCATAGGGCGCAATGTAAAATTGATGACCCGTTTTCACCAGGACGCTTTGCCCCGATTCCCTTGACTACCCTGTACGTTTGTAGGCATAAGTGGTCTGCGCATGCGCATGTATTTGCAGCGCCATAGGTGCTTTCCTCTGCCTGCTACAGGCGTAAAACCGTTTATTTAATGAATGTTTGGCGGCCCATATTGGGTGCGCTTTTGTATTTACCCCTACCATATTTTGCAGGCTTGTTGGTATGGATGAGGGCTACATACGTTCTAAATTTCAGCCAAATCGGACGACAAATAAGTGAGTTATTAGGGCTCAAAATTCTGGATATTCCTCAACAACTTTGGACAGCTTATTTGATCAAAACTGACCTTCACCGATCGGAATGAAATTGGTGCCAGTTGAAAGGCCTGGGGCCATGGGTCGCTGGGGCCACCTGCCCAAAAATTCTTAGAGCCTCGTTTTCGAGTTCTAGCCGTTGAAAGTTGGTATTTTTCAATGTTTGACCCCTAATAACTTACTAACGGATAGCCCGAATTTTCTGGAAAATAGCACACAATGTAACTATGGTCCTAAAGCATCTTTTGGCACCAGTTCCAATCCAATCGGTGAAGGTCACCTTTAGTCAATTTCAATCTCTTTGTTCATCAGACGACTCCTACAGACCCATTTCGAGTCCTTATATCTCCACGTGTACTGCATGCAGCGCACTCCTATTTGGCCCAGTTGTGAACCTTCCTACCACCTATAAACCCTGTAAAAAGCGCACCCGTTTGTTGCGAATTAATAGAGTTATTACGGTTTTACCGTTTTCCCGCCCATATTTCCATAGGGCGCAATGTAAAATTGATGACCCGTTTTCACCAGGACGCTTTGCCCCGATTCCCTTGACTACCCTGTACGTTTGTAGGCATAAGTGGTCTGCGCATGCGCATGTATTTGCAGCGCCATAGGTGCTTTCCTCTGCCTGCTACAGGCGTAAAACCGTTTATTTAATGAATGTTTGGCGGCCCATATTGGGTGCGCTTTTGTATTTACCCCTACCATATTTTGCAGGCTTGTTGGTATGGATGAGGGCTACATACGTTCTAAATTTCAGCCAAATCGGACGACAAATAAGTGAGTTATTAGGGCTCAAAATTCTGGATATTCCTCAACAACTTTGGACAGCTTATTTGATCAAAACTGACCTTCACCGATCGGAATGAAATTGGTGCCAGTTGAAAGGCCTGGGGCCATGGGTCGCTGGGGCCACCTGCCCAAAAATTCTTAGAGCCTCGTTTTCGAGTTCTAGCCGTTGAAAGTTGGTATTTTTCAATGTTTGACCCCTAATAACTTACTAACGGATAGCCCGAATTTTCTGGAAAATAGCACACAATGTAACTATGGTCCTAAAGCATCTTTTGGCACCAGTTCCAATCCAATCGGTGAAGGTCACCTTTAGTCAATTTCAATCTCTTTGTTCATCAGACGACTCCTACAGACCCATTTCGAGTCCTTATATCTCCACGTGTACTGCATGCAGCGCACTCCTATTTGGCCCAGTTGTGAACCTTCCTACCACCTATAAACCCTGTAAAAAGCGCACCCGTTTGTTGCGAATTAATAGAGTTATTACGGTTTTACCGTTTTCCCGCCCATATTTCCATAGGGCGCAATGTAAAATTGATGACCCGTTTTCACCAGGACGCTTTGCCCCGATTCCCTTGACTACCCTGTACGTTTGTAGGCATAAGTGGTCTGCGCATGCGCATGTATTTGCAGCGCCATAGGTGCTTTCCTCTGCCTGCTACAGGCGTAAAACCGTTTATTTAATGAATGTTTGGCGGCCCATATTGGGTGCGCTTTTGTATTTACCCCTACCATATTTTGCAGGCTTGTTGGTATGGATGAGGGCTACATACGTTCTAAATTTCAGCCAAATCGGACGACAAATAAGTGAGTTATTAGGGCTCAAAATTCTGGATATTCCTCAACAACTTTGGACAGCTTATTTGATCAAAACTGACCTTCACCGATCGGAATGAAATTGGTGCCAGTTGAAAGGCCTGGGGCCATGGGTCGCTGGGGCCACCTGCCCAAAAATTCTTAGAGCCTCGTTTTCGAGTTCTAGCCGTTGAAAGTTGGTATTTTTCAATGTTTGACCCCTAATAACTTACTAACGGATAGCCCGAATTTTCTGGAAAATAGCACACAATGTAACTATGGTCCTAAAGCATCTTTTGGCACCAGTTCCAATCCAATCGGTGAAGGTCACCTTTAGTCAATTTCAATCTCTTTGTTCATCAGACGACTCCTACAGACCCATTTCGAGTCCTTATATCTCCACGTGTACTGCATGCAGCGCACTCCTATTTGGCCCAGTTGTGAACCTTCCTACCACCTATAAACCCTGTAAAAAGCGCACCCGTTTGTTGCGAATTAATAGAGTTATTACGGTTTTACCGTTTTCCCGCCCATATTTCCATAGGGCGCAATGTAAAATTGATGACCCGTTTTCACCAGGACGCTTTGCCCCGATTCCCTTGACTACCCTGTACGTTTGTAGGCATAAGTGGTCTGCGCATGCGCATGTATTTGCAGCGCCATAGGTGCTTTCCTCTGCCTGCTACAGGCGTAAAACCGTTTATTTAATGAATGTTTGGCGGCCCATATTGGGTTCGCTTTTGTATTTACCCCTACCATATTTTGCAGGCTTGTTGGTATGGATGAGGGCTACATACGTTCTAAATTTCAGCCAAATCGGACGACAAATAAGTGAGTTATTAGGGCTCAAAATTCTGGATATTCCTCAACAACTTTGGACAGCTTATTTGATCAAAACTGACCTTCACCGATCGGAATGAAATTGGTGCCAGTTGAAAGGCCTGGGGCCATGGGTCGCTGGGGCCACCTGCCCAAAAATTCTTAGAGCCTCGTTTTCGAGTTCTAGCCGTTGAAAGTTGGTATTTTTCAATGTTTGACCCCTAATAACTTACTAACGGATAGCCCGAATTTTCTGGAAAATAGCACACAATGTAACTATGGTCCTAAAGCATCTTTTGGCACCAGTTCCAATCCAATCGGTGAAGGTCACCTTTAGTCAATTTCAATCTCTTTGTTCATCAGACGACTCCTACAGACCCATTTCGAGTCCTTATATCTCCACGTGTACTGCATGCAGCGCACTCCTATTTGGCCCAGTTGTGAACCTTCCTACCACCTATAAACCCTGTAAAAAGCGCACCCGTTTGTTGCGAATTAATAGAGTTATTACGGTTTTACCGTTTTCCCGCCCATATTTCCATAGGGCGCAATGTAAAATTGATGACCCGTTTTCACCAGGACGCTTTGCCCCGATTCCCTTGACTACCCTGTACGTTTGTAGGCATAAGTGGTCTGCGCATGCGCATGTATTTGCAGCGCCATAGGTGCTTTCCTCTGCCTGCTACAGGCGTAAAACCGTTTATTTAATGAATGTTTGGCGGCCCATATTGGGTGCGCTTTTGTATTTACCCCTACCATATTTTGCAGGCTTGTTGGTATGGATGAGGGCTACATACGTTCTAAATTTCAGCCAAATCGGACGACAAATAAGTGAGTTATTAGGGCTCAAAATTCTGGATATTCCTCAACAACTTTGGACAGCTTATTTGATCAAAACTGACCTTCACCGATCGGAATGAAATTGGTGCCAGTTGAAAGGCCTGGGGCCATGGGTCGCTGGGGCCACCTGCCCAAAAATTCTTAGAGCCTCGTTTTCGAGTTCTAGCCGTTGAAAGTTGGTATTTTTCAATGTTTGACCCCTAATAACTTACTAACGGATAGCCCGAATTTTCTGGAAAATAGCACACAATGTAACTATGGTCCTAAAGCATCTTTTGGCACCAGTTCCAATCCAATCGGTGAAGGTCACCTTTAGTCAATTTCAATCTCTTTGTTCATCAGACGACTCCTACAGACCCATTTCGAGTCCTTATATCTCCACGTGTACTGCATGCAGCGCACTCCTATTTGGCCCAGTTGTGAACCTTCCTACCACCTATAAACCCTGTAAAAAGCGCACCCGTTTGTTGCGAATTAATAGAGTTATTACGGTTTTACCGTTTTCCCGCCCATATTTCCATAGGGCGCAATGTAAAATTGATGACCCGTTTTCACCAGGACGCTTTGCCCCGATTCCCTTGACTACCCTGTACGTTTGTAGGCATAAGTGGTCTGCGCATGCGCATGTATTTGCAGCGCCATAGGTGCTTTCCTCTGCCTGCTACAGGCGTAAAACCGTTTATTTAATGAATGTTTGGCGGCCCATATTGGGTGCGCTTTTGTATTTACCCCTACCATATTTTGCAGGCTTGTTGGTATGGATGAGGGCTACATACGTTCTAAATTTCAGCCAAATCGGACGACAAATAAGTGAGTTATTAGGGCTCAAAATTCTGGATATTCCTCAACAACTTTGGACAGCTTATTTGATCAAAACTGACCTTCACCGATCGGAATGAAATTGGTGCCAGTTGAAAGGCCTGGGGCCATGGGTCGCTGGGGCCACCTGCCCAAAAATTCTTAGAGCCTCGTTTTCGAGTTCTAGCCGTTGAAAGTTGGTATTTTTCAATGTTTGACCCCTAATAACTTACTAACGGATAGCCCGAATTTTCTGGAAAATAGCACACAATGTAACTATGGTCCTAAAGCATCTTTTGGCACCAGTTCCAATCCAATCGGTGAAGGTCACCTTTAGTCAATTTCAATCTCTTTGTTCATCAGACGACTCCTACAGACCCATTTCGAGTCCTTATATCTCCACGTGTACTGCATGCAGCGCACTCCTATTTGGCCCAGTTGTGAACCTTCCTACCACCTATAAACCCTGTAAAAAGCGCACCCGTTTGTTGCGAATTAATAGAGTTATTACGGTTTTACCGTTTTCCCGCCCATATTTCCATAGGGCGCAATGTAAAATTGATGACCCGTTTTCACCAGGACGCTTTGCCCCGATTCCCTTGACTACCCTGTACGTTTGTAGGCATAAGTGGTCTGCGCATGCGCATGTATTTGCAGCGCCATAGGTGCTTTCCTCTGCCTGCTACAGGCGTAAAACCGTTTATTTAATGAATGTTTGGCGGCCCATATTGGGTGCGCTTTTGTATTTACCCCTACCATATTTTGCAGGCTTGTTGGTATGGATGAGGGCTACATACGTTCTAAATTTCAGCCAAATCGGACGACAAATAAGTGAGTTATTAGGGCTCAAAATTCTGGATATTCCTCAACAACTTTGGACAGCTTATTTGATCAAAACTGACCTTCACCGATCGGAATGAAATTGGTGCCAGTTGAAAGGCCTGGGGCCATGGGTCGCTGGGGCCACCTGCCCAAAAATTCTTAGAGCCTCGTTTTCGAGTTCTAGCCGTTGAAAGTTGGTATTTTTCAATGTTTGACCCCTAATAACTTACTAACGGATAGCCCGAATTTTCTGGAAAATAGCACACAATGTAACTATGGTCCTAAAGCATCTTTTGGCACCAGTTCCAATCCAATCGGTGAAGGTCACCTTTAGTCAATTTCAATCTCTTTGTTCATCAGACGACTCCTACAGACCCATTTCGAGTCCTTATATCTCCACGTGTACTGCATGCAGCGCACTCCTATTTGGCCCAGTTGTGAACCTTCCTACCACCTATAAACCCTGTAAAAAGCGCACCCGTTTGTTGCGAATTAATAGAGTTATTACGGTTTTACCGTTTTCCCGCCCATATTTCCATAGGGCGCAATGTAAAATTGATGACCCGTTTTCACCAGGACGCTTTGCCCCGATTCCCTTGACTACCCTGTACGTTTGTAGGCATAAGTGGTCTGCGCATGCGCATGTATTTGCAGCGCCATAGGTGCTTTCCTCTGCCTGCTACAGGCGTAAAACCGTTTATTTAATGAATGTTTGGCGGCCCATATTGGGTGCGCTTTTGTATTTACCCCTACCATATTTTGCAGGCTTGTTGGTATGGATGAGGGCTACATACGTTCTAAATTTCAGCCAAATCGGACGACAAATAAGTGAGTTATTAGGGCTCAAAATTCTGGATATTCCTCAACAACTTTGGACAGCTTATTTGATCAAAACTGACCTTCACCGATCGGAATGAAATTGGTGCCAGTTGAAAGGCCTGGGGCCATGGGTCGCTGGGGCCACCTGCCCAAAAATTCTTAGAGCCTCGTTTTCGAGTTCTAGCCGTTGAAAGTTGGTATTTTTCAATGTTTGACCCCTAATAACTTACTAACGGATAGCCCGAATTTTCTGGAAAATAGCACACAATGTAACTATGGTCCTAAAGCATCTTTTGGCACCAGTTCCAATCCAATCGGTGAAGGTCACCTTTAGTCAATTTCAATCTCTTTGTTCATCAGACGACTCCTACAGACCCATTTCGAGTCCTTATATCTCCACGTGTACTGCATGCAGCGCACTCCTATTTGGCCCAGTTGTGAACCTTCCTACCACCTATAAACCCTGTAAAAAGCGCACCCGTTTGTTGCGAATTAATAGAGTTATTACGGTTTTACCGTTTTCCCGCCCATATTTCCATAGGGCGCAATGTAAAATTGATGACCCGTTTTCACCAGGACGCTTTGCCCCGATTCCCTTGACTACCCTGTACGTTTGTAGGCATAAGTGGTCTGCGCATGCGCATGTATTTGCAGCGCCATAGGTGCTTTCCTCTGCCTGCTACAGGCGTAAAACCGTTTATTTAATGAATGTTTGGCGGCCCATATTGGGTGCGCTTTTGTATTTACCCCTACCATATTTTGCAGGCTTGTTGGTATGGATGAGGGCTACATACGTTCTAAATTTCAGCCAAATCGGACGACAAATAAGTGAGTTATTAGGGCTCAAAATTCTGGATATTCCTCAACAACTTTGGACAGCTTATTTGATCAAAACTGACCTTCACCGATCGGAATGAAATTGGTGCCAGTTGAAAGGCCTGGGGCCATGGGTCGCTGGGGCCACCTGCCCAAAAATTCTTAGAGCCTCGTTTTCGAGTTCTAGCCGTTGAAAGTTGGTATTTTTCAATGTTTGACCCCTAATAACTTACTAACGGATAGCCCGAATTTTCTGGAAAATAGCACACAATGTAACTATGGTCCTAAAGCATCTTTTGGCACCAGTTCCAATCCAATCGGTGAAGGTCACCTTTAGTCAATTTCAATCTCTTTGTTCATCAGACGACTCCTACAGACCCATTTCGAGTCCTTATATCTCCACGTGTACTGCATGCAGCGCACTCCTATTTGGCCCAGTTGTGAACCTTCCTACCACCTATAAACCCTGTAAAAAGCGCACCCGTTTGTTGCGAATTAATAGAGTTATTACGGTTTTACCGTTTTCCCGCCCATATTTCCATAGGGCGCAATGTAAAATTGATGACCCGTTTTCACCAGGACGCTTTGCCCCGATTCCCTTGACTACCCTGTACGTTTGTAGGCATAAGTGGTCTGCGCATGCGCATGTATTTGCAGCGCCATAGGTGCTTTCCTCTGCCTGCTACAGGCGTAAAACCGTTTATTTAATGAATGTTTGGCGGCCCATATTGGGTGCGCTTTTGTATTTACCCCTACCATATTTTGCAGGCTTGTTGGTATGGATGAGGGCTACATACGTTCTAAATTTCAGCCAAATCGGACGACAAATAAGTGAGTTATTAGGGCTCAAAATTCTGGATATTCCTCAACAACTTTGGACAGCTTATTTGATCAAAACTGACCTTCACCGATCGGAATGAAATTGGTGCCAGTTGAAAGGCCTGGGGCCATGGGTCGCTGGGGCCACCTGCCCAAAAATTCTTAGAGCCTCGTTTTCGAGTTCTAGCCGTTGAAAGTTGGTATTTTTCAATGTTTGACCCCTAATAACTTACTAACGGATAGCCCGAATTTTCTGGAAAATAGCACACAATGTAACTATGGTCCTAAAGCATCTTTTGGCACCAGTTCCAATCCAATCGGTGAAGGTCACCTTTAGTCAATTTCAATCTCTTTGTTCATCAGACGACTCCTACAGACCCATTTCGAGTCCTTATATCTCCACGTGTACTGCATGCAGCGCACTCCTATTTGGCCCAGTTGTGAACCTTCCTACCACCTATAAACCCTGTAAAAAGCGCACCCGTTTGTTGCGAATTAATAGAGTTATTACGGTTTTACCGTTTTCCCGCCCATATTTCCATAGGGCGCAATGTAAAATTGATGACCCGTTTTCACCAGGACGCTTTGCCCCGATTCCCTTGACTACCCTGTACGTTTGTAGGCATAAGTGGTCTGCGCATGCGCATGTATTTGCAGCGCCATAGGTGCTTTCCTCTGCCTGCTACAGGCGTAAAACCGTTTATTTAATGAATGTTTGGCGGCCCATATTGGGTGCGCTTTTGTATTTACCCCTACCATATTTTGCAGGCTTGTTGGTATGGATGAGGGCTACATACGTTCTAAATTTCAGCCAAATCGGACGACAAATAAGTGAGTTATTAGGGCTCAAAATTCTGGATATTCCTCAACAACTTTGGACAGCTTATTTGATCAAAACTGACCTTCACCGATCGGAATGAAATTGGTGCCAGTTGAAAGGCCTGGGGCCATGGGTCGCTGGGGCCACCTGCCCAAAAATTCTTAGAGCCTCGTTTTCGAGTTCTAGCCGTTGAAAGTTGGTATTTTTCAATGTTTGACCCCTAATAACTTACTAACGGATAGCCCGAATTTTCTGGAAAATAGCACACAATGTAACTATGGTCCTAAAGCATCTTTTGGCACCAGTTCCAATCCAATCGGTGAAGGTCACCTTTAGTCAATTTCAATCTCTTTGTTCATCAGACGACTCCTACAGACCCATTTCGAGTCCTTATATCTCCACGTGTACTGCATGCAGCGCACTCCTATTTGGCCCAGTTGTGAACCTTCCTACCACCTATAAACCCTGTAAAAAGCGCACCCGTTTGTTGCGAATTAATAGAGTTATTACGGTTTTACCGTTTTCCCGCCCATATTTCCATAGGGCGCAATGTAAAATTGATGACCCGTTTTCACCAGGACGCTTTGCCCCGATTCCCTTGACTACCCTGTACGTTTGTAGGCATAAGTGGTCTGCGCATGCGCATGTATTTGCAGCGCCATAGGTGCTTTCCTCTGCCTGCTACAGGCGTAAAACCGTTTATTTAATGAATGTTTGGCGGCCCATATTGGGTGCGCTTTTGTATTTACCCCTACCATATTTTGCAGGCTTGTTGGTATGGATGAGGGCTACATACGTTCTAAATTTCAGCCAAATCGGACGACAAATAAGTGAGTTATTAGGGCTCAAAATTCTGGATATTCCTCAACAACTTTGGACAGCTTATTTGATCAAAACTGACCTTCACCGATCGGAATGAAATTGGTGCCAGTTGAAAGGCCTGGGGCCATGGGTCGCTGGGGCCACCTGCCCAAAAATTCTTAGAGCCTCGTTTTCGAGTTCTAGCCGTTGAAAGTTGGTATTTTTCAATGTTTGACCCCTAATAACTTACTAACGGATAGCCCGAATTTTCTGGAAAATAGCACACAATGTAACTATGGTCCTAAAGCATCTTTTGGCACCAGTTCCAATCCAATCGGTGAAGGTCACCTTTAGTCAATTTCAATCTCTTTGTTCATCAGACGACTCCTACAGACCCATTTCGAGTCCTTATATCTCCACGTGTACTGCATGCAGCGCACTCCTATTTGGCCCAGTTGTGAACCTTCCTACCACCTATAAACCCTGTAAAAAGCGCACCCGTTTGTTGCGAATTAATAGAGTTATTACGGTTTTACCGTTTTCCCCGCCCATATTTCCATAGGGCGCAATGTAAAATTGATGACCCGTTTTCACCAGGACGCTTTGCCCCGATTCCCTTGACTACCCTGTACGTTTGTAGGCATAAGTGGTCTGCGCATGCGCATGTATTTGCAGCGCCATAGGTGCTTTCCTCTGCCTGCTACAGGCGTAAAACCGTTTATTTAATGAATGTTTGGCGGCCCATATTGGGTGCGCTTTTGTATTTACCCCTACCATATTTTGCAGGCTTGTTGGTATGGATGAGGGCTACATACGTTCTAAATTTCAGCCAAATCGGACGACAAATAAGTGAGTTATTAGGGCTCAAAATTCTGGATATTCCTCAACAACTTTGGACAGCTTATTTGATCAAAACTGACCTTCACCGATCGGAATGAAATTGGTGCCAGTTGAAAGGCCTGGGGCCATGGGTCGCTGGGGCCACCTGCCCAAAAATTCTTAGAGCCTCGTTTTCGAGTTCTAGCCGTTGAAAGTTGGTATTTTTCAATGTTTGACCCCTAATAACTTACTAACGGATAGCCCGAATTTTCTGGAAAATAGCACACAATGTAACTATGGTCCTAAAGCATCTTTTGGCACCAGTTCCAATCCAATCGGTGAAGGTCACCTTTAGTCAATTTCAATCTCTTTGTTCATCAGACGACTCCTACAGACCCATTTCGAGTCCTTATATCTCCACGTGTACTGCATGCAGCGCACTCCTATTTGGCCCAG
>CAXHKG010000278.1:0-15871 GCA_964016985.1 Anodontia alba
TCTATACTCACCAAGTTTCATGTCTTTGAAAACTCCCTAGCTGGGGTACCCAGGAGCTCGAACTTGGGTACCCCACCGCCAATGAAGAGCATGAGCCCTTTGTAGTCTACGAGACTTTTCTCAAAATTTTCCCGACGAATTTCTTTTAAAAGATTCCTGCTAGTTGCTCTGTATACGCCCTCTGTACTCACCAAGTTTCATCTCTTTGAAAACTCCCTAGCAGGGGTACCCGGGAGCTCGAACTTGGGTACCCGTCTCAATATGGTCGTTTGTAGGCAAAAGTCACCCTTTTTCTACGATACTTTTCTCAAAATTTTCCCGACGAATTTCTTTTAAATTTTTCCTGCCAGTTGCTCTATATGTGTCCTCTATACTCACCAAGTTTCATGTCTTTGAAAACTCCCTAGCTGGGGTACCCAGGAGCTCGAACTTGGGTACCCCACCGCCAATGAAGAGCATGAGCCCTTTGTAGTCTACGAGACTTTTCTCAAAATTTTCCCGACGAATTTCTTTTAAAAGATTCCTGCTAGTTGCTCTGTATACGCCCTCTGTACTCACCAAGTTTCATCTCTTTGAAAACTCCCTAGCAGGGGTACCCGGGAGCTCGAACTTGGGTACCCGTCTCAATATGGTCGTTTGTAGGCAAAAGTCACCCTTTTTCTACGATACTTTTCTCAAAATTTTCCCGACGAATTTCTTTTAAATTTTTCCTGCCAGTTGCTCTATATGTGTCCTCTATACTCACCAAGTTTCATGTCTTTGAAAACTCCCTAGCTGGGGTACCCAGGAGCTCGAACTTGGGTACCCCACCGCCAATGAAGAGCATGAGCCCTTTGTAGTCTACGAGACTTTTCTCAAAATTTTCCCGACGAATTTCTTTTAAAAGATTCCTGCTAGTTGCTCTGTATACGCCCTCTGTACTCACCAAGTTTCATCTCTTTGAAAACTCCCTAGCAGGGGTACCCGGGAGCTCGAACTTGGGTACCCGTCTCAATATGGTCGTTTGTAGGCAAAAGTCACCCTTTTTCTACGATACTTTTCTCAAAATTTTCCCGACGAATTTCTTTTAAATTTTTCCTGCCAGTTGCTCTATATGTGTCCTCTATACTCACCAAGTTTCATGTCTTTGAAAACTCCCTAGCTGGGGTACCCAGGAGCTCGAACTTGGGTACCCCACCGCCAATGAAGAGCATGAGCCCTTTGTAGTCTACGAGACTTTTCTCAAAATTTTCCCGACGAATTTCTTTTAAAAGATTCCTGCTAGTTGCTCTGTATACGCCCTCTGTACTCACCAAGTTTCATCTCTTTGAAAACTCCCTAGCAGGGGTACCCGGGAGCTCGAACTTGGGTACCCGTCTCAATATGGTCGTTTGTAGGCAAAAGTCACCCTTTTTCTACGATACTTTTCTCAAAATTTTCCCGACGAATTTCTTTTAAATTTTTCCTGCCAGTTGCTCTATATGTGTCCTCTATACTCACCAAGTTTCATGTCTTTGAAAACTCCCTAGCTGGGGTACCCAGGAGCTCGAACTTGGGTACCCCACCGCCAATGAAGAGCATGAGCCCTTTGTAGTCTACGAGACTTTTCTCAAAATTTTCCCGACGAATTTCTTTTAAAAGATTCCTGCTAGTTGCTCTGTATACGCCCTCTGTACTCACCAAGTTTCATCTCTTTGAAAACTCCCTAGCAGGGGTACCCGGGAGCTCGAACTTGGGTACCCGTCTCAATATGGTCGTTTGTAGGCAAAAGTCACCCTTTTTCTACGATACTTTTCTCAAAATTTTCCCGACGAATTTCTTTTAAATTTTTCCTGCCAGTTGCTCTATATGTGTCCTCTATACTCACCAAGTTTCATGTCTTTGAAAACTCCCTAGCTGGGGTACCCAGGAGCTCGAACTTGGGTACCCCACCGCCAATGAAGAGCATGAGCCCTTTGTAGTCTACGAGACTTTTCTCAAAATTTTCCCGACGAATTTCTTTTAAAAGATTCCTGCTAGTTGCTCTGTATACGCCCTCTGTACTCACCAAGTTTCATCTCTTTGAAAACTCCCTAGCAGGGGTACCCGGGAGCTCGAACTTGGGTACCCGTCTCAATATGGTCGTTTGTAGGCAAAAGTCACCCTTTTTCTACGATACTTTTCTCAAAATTTTCCCGACGAATTTCTTTTAAATTTTTCCTGCCAGTTGCTCTATATGTGTCCTCTATACTCACCAAGTTTCATGTCTTTGAAAACTCCCTAGCTGGGGTACCCAGGAGCTCGAACTTGGGTACCCCACCGCCAATGAAGAGCATGAGCCCTTTGTAGTCTACGAGACTTTTCTCAAAATTTTCCCGACGAATTTCTTTTAAAAGATTCCTGCTAGTTGCTCTGTATACGCCCTCTGTACTCACCAAGTTTCATCTCTTTGAAAACTCCCTAGCAGGGGTACCCGGGAGCTCGAACTTGGGTACCCGTCTCAATATGGTCGTTTGTAGGCAAAAGTCACCCTTTTTCTACGATACTTTTCTCAAAATTTTCCCGACGAATTTCTTTTAAATTTTTCCTGCCAGTTGCTCTATATGTGTCCTCTATACTCACCAAGTTTCATGTCTTTGAAAACTCCCTAGCTGGGGTACCCAGGAGCTCGAACTTGGGTACCCCACCGCCAATGAAGAGCATGAGCCCTTTGTAGTCTACGAGACTTTTCTCAAAATTTTCCCGACGAATTTCTTTTAAAAGATTCCTGCTAGTTGCTCTGTATACGCCCTCTGTACTCACCAAGTTTCATCTCTTTGAAAACTCCCTAGCAGGGGTACCCGGGAGCTCGAACTTGGGTACCCGTCTCAATATGGTCGTTTGTAGGCAAAAGTCACCCTTTTTCTACGATACTTTTCTCAAAATTTTCCCGACGAATTTCTTTTAAATTTTTCCTGCCAGTTGCTCTATATGTGTCCTCTATACTCACCAAGTTTCATGTCTTTGAAAACTCCCTAGCTGGGGTACCCAGGAGCTCGAACTTGGGTACCCCACCGCCAATGAAGAGCATGAGCCCTTTGTAGTCTACGAGACTTTTCTCAAAATTTTCCCGACGAATTTCTTTTAAAAGATTCCTGCTAGTTGCTCTGTATACGCCCTCTGTACTCACCAAGTTTCATCTCTTTGAAAACTCCCTAGCAGGGGTACCCGGGAGCTCGAACTTGGGTACCCGTCTCAATATGGTCGTTTGTAGGCAAAAGTCACCCTTTTTCTACGATACTTTTCTCAAAATTTTCCCGACGAATTTCTTTTAAATTTTTCCTGCCAGTTGCTCTATATGTGTCCTCTATACTCACCAAGTTTCATGTCTTTGAAAACTCCCTAGCTGGGGTACCCAGGAGCTCGAACTTGGGTACCCCACCGCCAATGAAGAGCATGAGCCCTTTGTAGTCTACGAGACTTTTCTCAAAATTTTCCCGACGAATTTCTTTTAAAAGATTCCTGCTAGTTGCTCTGTATACGCCCTCTGTACTCACCAAGTTTCATCTCTTTGAAAACTCCCTAGCAGGGGTACCCGGGAGCTCGAACTTGGGTACCCGTCTCAATATGGTCGTTTGTAGGCAAAAGTCACCCTTTTTCTACGATACTTTTCTCAAAATTTTCCCGACGAATTTCTTTTAAATTTTTCCTGCCAGTTGCTCTATATGTGTCCTCTATACTCACCAAGTTTCATGTCTTTGAAAACTCCCTAGCTGGGGTACCCAGGAGCTCGAACTTGGGTACCCCACCGCCAATGAAGAGCATGAGCCCTTTGTAGTCTACGAGACTTTTCTCAAAATTTTCCCGACGAATTTCTTTTAAAAGATTCCTGCTAGTTGCTCTGTATACGCCCTCTGTACTCACCAAGTTTCATCTCTTTGAAAACTCCCTAGCAGGGGTACCCGGGAGCTCGAACTTGGGTACCCGTCTCAATATGGTCGTTTGTAGGCAAAAGTCACCCTTTTTCTACGATACTTTTCTCAAAATTTTCCCGACGAATTTCTTTTAAATTTTTCCTGCCAGTTGCTCTATATGTGTCCTCTATACTCACCAAGTTTCATGTCTTTGAAAACTCCCTAGCTGGGGTACCCAGGAGCTCGAACTTGGGTACCCCACCGCCAATGAAGAGCATGAGCCCTTTGTAGTCTACGAGACTTTTCTCAAAATTTTCCCGACGAATTTCTTTTAAAAGATTCCTGCTAGTTGCTCTGTATACGCCCTCTGTACTCACCAAGTTTCATCTCTTTGAAAACTCCCTAGCAGGGGTACCCGGGAGCTCGAACTTGGGTACCCGTCTCAATATGGTCGTTTGTAGGCAAAAGTCACCCTTTTTCTACGATACTTTTCTCAAAATTTTCCCGACGAATTTCTTTTAAATTTTTCCTGCCAGTTGCTCTATATGTGTCCTCTATACTCACCAAGTTTCATGTCTTTGAAAACTCCCTAGCTGGGGTACCCAGGAGCTCGAACTTGGGTACCCCACCGCCAATGAAGAGCATGAGCCCTTTGTAGTCTACGAGACTTTTCTCAAAATTTTCCCGACGAATTTCTTTTAAAAGATTCCTGCTAGTTGCTCTGTATACGCCCTCTGTACTCACCAAGTTTCATCTCTTTGAAAACTCCCTAGCAGGGGTACCCGGGAGCTCGAACTTGGGTACCCGTCTCAATATGGTCGTTTGTAGGCAAAAGTCACCCTTTTTCTACGATACTTTTCTCAAAATTTTCCCGACGAATTTCTTTTAAATTTTTCCTGCCAGTTGCTCTATATGTGTCCTCTATACTCACCAAGTTTCATGTCTTTGAAAACTCCCTAGCTGGGGTACCCAGGAGCTCGAACTTGGGTACCCCACCGCCAATGAAGAGCATGAGCCCTTTGTAGTCTACGAGACTTTTCTCAAAATTTTCCCGACGAATTTCTTTTAAAAGATTCCTGCTAGTTGCTCTGTATACGCCCTCTGTACTCACCAAGTTTCATCTCTTTGAAAACTCCCTAGCAGGGGTACCCGGGAGCTCGAACTTGGGTACCCGTCTCAATATGGTCGTTTGTAGGCAAAAGTCACCCTTTTTCTACGATACTTTTCTCAAAATTTTCCCGACGAATTTCTTTTAAATTTTTCCTGCCAGTTGCTCTATATGTGTCCTCTATACTCACCAAGTTTCATGTCTTTGAAAACTCCCTAGCTGGGGTACCCAGGAGCTCGAACTTGGGTACCCCACCGCCAATGAAGAGCATGAGCCCTTTGTAGTCTACGAGACTTTTCTCAAAATTTTCCCGACGAATTTCTTTTAAAAGATTCCTGCTAGTTGCTCTGTATACGCCCTCTGTACTCACCAAGTTTCATCTCTTTGAAAACTCCCTAGCAGGGGTACCCGGGAGCTCGAACTTGGGTACCCGTCTCAATATGGTCGTTTGTAGGCAAAAGTCACCCTTTTTCTACGATACTTTTCTCAAAATTTTCCCGACGAATTTCTTTTAAATTTTTCCTGCCAGTTGCTCTATATGTGTCCTCTATACTCACCAAGTTTCATGTCTTTGAAAACTCCCTAGCTGGGGTACCCAGGAGCTCGAACTTGGGTACCCCACCGCCAATGAAGAGCATGAGCCCTTTGTAGTCTACGAGACTTTTCTCAAAATTTTCCCGACGAATTTCTTTTAAAAGATTCCTGCTAGTTGCTCTGTATACGCCCTCTGTACTCACCAAGTTTCATCTCTTTGAAAACTCCCTAGCAGGGGTACCCGGGAGCTCGAACTTGGGTACCCGTCTCAATATGGTCGTTTGTAGGCAAAAGTCACCCTTTTTCTACGATACTTTTCTCAAAATTTTCCCGACGAATTTCTTTTAAATTTTTCCTGCCAGTTGCTCTATATGTGTCCTCTATACTCACCAAGTTTCATGTCTTTGAAAACTCCCTAGCTGGGGTACCCAGGAGCTCGAACTTGGGTACCCCACCGCCAATGAAGAGCATGAGCCCTTTGTAGTCTACGAGACTTTTCTCAAAATTTTCCCGACGAATTTCTTTTAAAAGATTCCTGCTAGTTGCTCTGTATACGCCCTCTGTACTCACCAAGTTTCATCTCTTTGAAAACTCCCTAGCAGGGGTACCCGGGAGCTCGAACTTGGGTACCCGTCTCAATATGGTCGTTTGTAGGCAAAAGTCACCCTTTTTCTACGATACTTTTCTCAAAATTTTCCCGACGAATTTCTTTTAAATTTTTCCTGCCAGTTGCTCTATATGTGTCCTCTATACTCACCAAGTTTCATGTCTTTGAAAACTCCCTAGCTGGGGTACCCAGGAGCTCGAACTTGGGTACCCCACCGCCAATGAAGAGCATGAGCCCTTTGTAGTCTACGAGACTTTTCTCAAAATTTTCCCGACGAATTTCTTTTAAAAGATTCCTGCTAGTTGCTCTGTATACGCCCTCTGTACTCACCAAGTTTCATCTCTTTGAAAACTCCCTAGCAGGGGTACCCGGGAGCTCGAACTTGGGTACCCGTCTCAATATGGTCGTTTGTAGGCAAAAGTCACCCTTTTTCTACGATACTTTTCTCAAAATTTTCCCGACGAATTTCTTTTAAATTTTTCCTGCCAGTTGCTCTATATGTGTCCTCTATACTCACCAAGTTTCATGTCTTTGAAAACTCCCTAGCTGGGGTACCCAGGAGCTCGAACTTGGGTACCCCACCGCCAATGAAGAGCATGAGCCCTTTGTAGTCTACGAGACTTTTCTCAAAATTTTCCCGACGAATTTCTTTTAAAAGATTCCTGCTAGTTGCTCTGTATACGCCCTCTGTACTCACCAAGTTTCATCTCTTTGAAAACTCCCTAGCAGGGGTACCCGGGAGCTCGAACTTGGGTACCCGTCTCAATATGGTCGTTTGTAGGCAAAAGTCACCCTTTTTCTACGATACTTTTCTCAAAATTTTCCCGACGAATTTCTTTTAAATTTTTCCTGCCAGTTGCTCTATATGTGTCCTCTATACTCACCAAGTTTCATGTCTTTGAAAACTCCCTAGCTGGGGTACCCAGGAGCTCGAACTTGGGTACCCCACCGCCAATGAAGAGCATGAGCCCTTTGTAGTCTACGAGACTTTTCTCAAAATTTTCCCGACGAATTTCTTTTAAAAGATTCCTGCTAGTTGCTCTGTATACGCCCTCTGTACTCACCAAGTTTCATCTCTTTGAAAACTCCCTAGCAGGGGTACCCGGGAGCTCGAACTTGGGTACCCGTCTCAATATGGTCGTTTGTAGGCAAAAGTCACCCTTTTTCTACGATACTTTTCTCAAAATTTTCCCGACGAATTTCTTTTAAATTTTTCCTGCCAGTTGCTCTATATGTGTCCTCTATACTCACCAAGTTTCATGTCTTTGAAAACTCCCTAGCTGGGGTACCCAGGAGCTCGAACTTGGGTACCCCACCGCCAATGAAGAGCATGAGCCCTTTGTAGTCTACGAGACTTTTCTCAAAATTTTCCCGACGAATTTCTTTTAAAAGATTCCTGCTAGTTGCTCTGTATACGCCCTCTGTACTCACCAAGTTTCATCTCTTTGAAAACTCCCTAGCAGGGGTACCCGGGAGCTCGAACTTGGGTACCCGTCTCAATATGGTCGTTTGTAGGCAAAAGTCACCCTTTTTCTACGATACTTTTCTCAAAATTTTCCCGACGAATTTCTTTTAAATTTTTCCTGCCAGTTGCTCTATATGTGTCCTCTATACTCACCAAGTTTCATGTCTTTGAAAACTCCCTAGCTGGGGTACCCAGGAGCTCGAACTTGGGTACCCCACCGCCAATGAAGAGCATGAGCCCTTTGTAGTCTACGAGACTTTTCTCAAAATTTTCCCGACGAATTTCTTTTAAAAGATTCCTGCTAGTTGCTCTGTATACGCCCTCTGTACTCACCAAGTTTCATCTCTTTGAAAACTCCCTAGCAGGGGTACCCGGGAGCTCGAACTTGGGTACCCGTCTCAATATGGTCGTTTGTAGGCAAAAGTCACCCTTTTTCTACGATACTTTTCTCAAAATTTTCCCGACGAATTTCTTTTAAATTTTTCCTGCCAGTTGCTCTATATGTGTCCTCTATACTCACCAAGTTTCATGTCTTTGAAAACTCCCTAGCTGGGGTACCCAGGAGCTCGAACTTGGGTACCCCACCGCCAATGAAGAGCATGAGCCCTTTGTAGTCTACGAGACTTTTCTCAAAATTTTCCCGACGAATTTCTTTTAAAAGATTCCTGCTAGTTGCTCTGTATACGCCCTCTGTACTCACCAAGTTTCATCTCTTTGAAAACTCCCTAGCAGGGGTACCCGGGAGCTCGAACTTGGGTACCCGTCTCAATATGGTCGTTTGTAGGCAAAAGTCACCCTTTTTCTACGATACTTTTCTCAAAATTTTCCCGACGAATTTCTTTTAAATTTTTCCTGCCAGTTGCTCTATATGTGTCCTCTATACTCACCAAGTTTCATGTCTTTGAAAACTCCCTAGCTGGGGTACCCAGGAGCTCGAACTTGGGTACCCCACCGCCAATGAAGAGCATGAGCCCTTTGTAGTCTACGAGACTTTTCTCAAAATTTTCCCGACGAATTTCTTTTAAAAGATTCCTGCTAGTTGCTCTGTATACGCCCTCTGTACTCACCAAGTTTCATCTCTTTGAAAACTCCCTAGCAGGGGTACCCGGGAGCTCGAACTTGGGTACCCGTCTCAATATGGTCGTTTGTAGGCAAAAGTCACCCTTTTTCTACGATACTTTTCTCAAAATTTTCCCGACGAATTTCTTTTAAATTTTTCCTGCCAGTTGCTCTATATGTGTCCTCTATACTCACCAAGTTTTATGTCTTTGAAAACTCCCTAGCTGGGGTACCCAGGAGCTCGAACTTGGGTACCCCACCGCCAATGAAGAGCATGAGCCCTTTGTAGTCTACGAGACTTTTCTCAAAATTTTCCCGACGAATTTCTTTTAAAAGATTCCTGCTAGTTGCTCTGTATACGCCCTCTGTACTCACCAAGTTTCATCTCTTTGAAAACTCCCTAGCAGGGGTACCCGGGAGCTCGAACTTGGGTACCCGTCTCAATATGGTCGTTTGTAGGCAAAAGTCACCCTTTTTCTACGATACTTTTCTCAAAATTTTCCCGACGAATTTCTTTTAAATTTTTCCTGCCAGTTGCTCTATATGTGTCCTCTATACTCACCAAGTTTCATGTCTTTGAAAACTCCCTAGCTGGGGTACCCAGGAGCTCGAACTTGGGTACCCCACCGCCAATGAAGAGCATGAGCCCTTTGTAGTCTACGAGACTTTTCTCAAAATTTTCCCGACGAATTTCTTTTAAAAGATTCCTGCTAGTTGCTCTGTATACGCCCTCTGTACTCACCAAGTTTCATCTCTTTGAAAACTCCCTAGCAGGGGTACCCGGGAGCTCGAACTTGGGTACCCGTCTCAATATGGTCGTTTGTAGGCAAAAGTCACCCTTTTTCTACGATACTTTTCTCAAAATTTTCCCGACGAATTTCTTTTAAATTTTTCCTGCCAGTTGCTCTATATGTGTCCTCTATACTCACCAAGTTTCATGTCTTTGAAAACTCCCTAGCTGGGGTACCCAGGAGCTCGAACTTGGGTACCCCACCGCCAATGAAGAGCATGAGCCCTTTGTAGTCTACGAGACTTTTCTCAAAATTTTCCCGACGAATTTCTTTTAAAAGATTCCTGCTAGTTGCTCTGTATACGCCCTCTGTACTCACCAAGTTTCATCTCTTTGAAAACTCCCTAGCAGGGGTACCCGGGAGCTCGAACTTGGGTACCCGTCTCAATATGGTCGTTTGTAGGCAAAAGTCACCCTTTTTCTACGATACTTTTCTCAAAATTTTCCCGACGAATTTCTTTTAAATTTTTCCTGCCAGTTGCTCTATATGTGTCCTCTATACTCACCAAGTTTCATGTCTTTGAAAACTCCCTAGCTGGGGTACCCAGGAGCTCGAACTTGGGTACCCCACCGCCAATGAAGAGCATGAGCCCTTTGTAGTCTACGAGACTTTTCTCAAAATTTTCCCGACGAATTTCTTTTAAAAGATTCCTGCTAGTTGCTCTGTATACGCCCTCTGTACTCACCAAGTTTCATCTCTTTGAAAACTCCCTAGCAGGGGTACCCGGGAGCTCGAACTTGGGTACCCGTCTCAATATGGTCGTTTGTAGGCAAAAGTCACCCTTTTTCTACGATACTTTTCTCAAAATTTTCCCGACGAATTTCTTTTAAATTTTTCCTGCCAGTTGCTCTATATGTGTCCTCTATACTCACCAAGTTTCATGTCTTTGAAAACTCCCTAGCTGGGGTACCCAGGAGCTCGAACTTGGGTACCCCACCGCCAATGAAGAGCATGAGCCCTTTGTAGTCTACGAGACTTTTCTCAAAATTTTCCCGACGAATTTCTTTTAAAAGATTCCTGCTAGTTGCTCTGTATACGCCCTCTGTACTCACCAAGTTTCATCTCTTTGAAAACTCCCTAGCAGGGGTACCCGGGAGCTCGAACTTGGGTACCCGTCTCAATATGGTCGTTTGTAGGCAAAAGTCACCCTTTTTCTACGATACTTTTCTCAAAATTTTCCCGACGAATTTCTTTTAAATTTTTCCTGCCAGTTGCTCTATATGTGTCCTCTATACTCACCAAGTTTCATGTCTTTGAAAACTCCCTAGCTGGGGTACCCAGGAGCTCGAACTTGGGTACCCCACCGCCAATGAAGAGCATGAGCCCTTTGTAGTCTACGAGACTTTTCTCAAAATTTTCCCGACGAATTTCTTTTAAAAGATTCCTGCTAGTTGCTCTGTATACGCCCTCTGTACTCACCAAGTTTCATCTCTTTGAAAACTCCCTAGCAGGGGTACCCGGGAGCTCGAACTTGGGTACCCGTCTCAATATGGTCGTTTGTAGGCAAAAGTCACCCTTTTTCTACGATACTTTTCTCAAAATTTTCCCGACGAATTTCTTTTAAATTTTTCCTGCCAGTTGCTCTATATGTGTCCTCTATACTCACCAAGTTTCATGTCTTTGAAAACTCCCTAGCTGGGGTACCCAGGAGCTCGAACTTGGGTACCCCACCGCCAATGAAGAGCATGAGCCCTTTGTAGTCTACGAGACTTTTCTCAAAATTTTCCCGACGAATTTCTTTTAAAAGATTCCTGCTAGTTGCTCTGTATACGCCCTCTGTACTCACCAAGTTTCATCTCTTTGAAAACTCCCTAGCAGGGGTACCCGGGAGCTCGAACTTGGGTACCCGTCTCAATATGGTCGTTTGTAGGCAAAAGTCACCCTTTTTCTACGATACTTTTCTCAAAATTTTCCCGACGAATTTCTTTTAAATTTTTCCTGCCAGTTGCTCTATATGTGTCCTCTATACTCACCAAGTTTCATGTCTTTGAAAACTCCCTAGCTGGGGTACCCAGGAGCTCGAACTTGGGTACCCCACCGCCAATGAAGAGCATGAGCCCTTTGTAGTCTACGAGACTTTTCTCAAAATTTTCCCGACGAATTTCTTTTAAAAGATTCCTGCTAGTTGCTCTGTATACGCCCTCTGTACTCACCAAGTTTCATCTCTTTGAAAACTCCCTAGCAGGGGTACCCGGGAGCTCGAACTTGGGTACCCGTCTCAATATGGTCGTTTGTAGGCAAAAGTCACCCTTTTTCTACGATACTTTTCTCAAAATTTTCCCGACGAATTTCTTTTAAATTTTTCCTGCCAGTTGCTCTATATGTGTCCTCTATACTCACCAAGTTTCATGTCTTTGAAAACTCCCTAGCTGGGGTACCCAGGAGCTCGAACTTGGGTACCCCACCGCCAATGAAGAGCATGAGCCCTTTGTAGTCTACGAGACTTTTCTCAAAATTTTCCCGACGAATTTCTTTTAAAAGATTCCTGCTAGTTGCTCTGTATACGCCCTCTGTACTCACCAAGTTTCATCTCTTTGAAAACTCCCTAGCAGGGGTACCCGGGAGCTCGAACTTGGGTACCCGTCTCAATATGGTCGTTTGTAGGCAAAAGTCACCCTTTTTCTACGATACTTTTCTCAAAATTTTCCCGACGAATTTCTTTTAAATTTTTCCTGCCAGTTGCTCTATATGTGTCCTCTATACTCACCAAGTTTCATGTCTTTGAAAACTCCCTAGCTGGGGTACCCAGGAGCTCGAACTTGGGTACCCCACCGCCAATGAAGAGCATGAGCCCTTTGTAGTCTACGAGACTTTTCTCAAAATTTTCCCGACGAATTTCTTTTAAAAGATTCCTGCTAGTTGCTCTGTATACGCCCTCTGTACTCACCAAGTTTCATCTCTTTGAAAACTCCCTAGCAGGGGTACCCGGGAGCTCGAACTTGGGTACCCGTCTCAATATGGTCGTTTGTAGGCAAAAGTCACCCTTTTTCTACGATACTTTTCTCAAAATTTTCCCGACGAATTTCTTTTAAATTTTTCCTGCCAGTTGCTCTATATGTGTCCTCTATACTCACCAAGTTTCATGTCTTTGAAAACTCCCTAGCTGGGGTACCCAGGAGCTCGAACTTGGGTACCCCACCGCCAATGAAGAGCATGAGCCCTTTGTAGTCTACGAGACTTTTCTCAAAATTTTCCCGACGAATTTCTTTTAAAAGATTCCTGCTAGTTGCTCTGTATACGCCCTCTGTACTCACCAAGTTTCATCTCTTTGAAAACTCCCTAGCAGGGGTACCCGGGAGCTCGAACTTGGGTACCCGTCTCAATATGGTCGTTTGTAGGCAAAAGTCACCCTTTTTCTACGATACTTTTCTCAAAATTTTCCCGACGAATTTCTTTTAAATTTTTCCTGCCAGTTGCTCTATATGTGTCCTCTATACTCACCAAGTTTCATGTCTTTGAAAACTCCCTAGCTGGGGTACCCAGGAGCTCGAACTTGGGTACCCCACCGCCAATGAAGAGCATGAGCCCTTTGTAGTCTACGAGACTTTTCTCAAAATTTTCCCGACGAATTTCTTTTAAAAGATTCCTGCTAGTTGCTCTGTATACGCCCTCTGTACTCACCAAGTTTCATCTCTTTGAAAACTCCCTAGCAGGGGTACCCGGGAGCTCGAACTTGGGTACCCGTCTCAATATGGTCGTTTGTAGGCAAAAGTCACCCTTTTTCTACGATACTTTTCTCAAAATTTTCCCGACGAATTTCTTTTAAATTTTTCCTGCCAGTTGCTCTATATGTGTCCTCTATACTCACCAAGTTTCATGTCTTTGAAAACTCCCTAGCTGGGGTACCCAGGAGCTCGAACTTGGGTACCCCACCGCCAATGAAGAGCATGAGCCCTTTGTAGTCTACGAGACTTTTCTCAAAATTTTCCCGACGAATTTCTTTTAAAAGATTCCTGCTAGTTGCTCTGTATACGCCCTCTGTACTCACCAAGTTTCATCTCTTTGAAAACTCCCTAGCAGGGGTACCCGGGAGCTCGAACTTGGGTACCCGTCTCAATATGGTCGTTTGTAGGCAAAAGTCACCCTTTTTCTACGATACTTTTCTCAAAATTTTCCCGACGAATTTCTTTTAAATTTTTCCTGCCAGTTGCTCTATATGTGTCCTCTATACTCACCAAGTTTCATGTCTTTGAAAACTCCCTAGCTGGGGTACCCAGGAGCTCGAACTTGGGTACCCCACCGCCAATGAAGAGCATGAGCCCTTTGTAGTCTACGAGACTTTTCTCAAAATTTTCCCGACGAATTTCTTTTAAAAGATTCCTGCTAGTTGCTCTGTATACGCCCTCTGTACTCACCAAGTTTCATCTCTTTGAAAACTCCCTAGCAGGGGTACCCGGGAGCTCGAACTTGGGTACCCGTCTCAATATGGTCGTTTGTAGGCAAAAGTCACCCTTTTTCTACGATACTTTTCTCAAAATTTTCCCGACGAATTTCTTTTAAATTTTTCCTGCCAGTTGCTCTATATGTGTCCTCTATACTCACCAAGTTTCATGTCTTTGAAAACTCCCTAGCTGGGGTACCCAGGAGCTCGAACTTGGGTACCCCACCGCCAATGAAGAGCATGAGCCCTTTGTAGTCTACGAGACTTTTCTCAAAATTTTCCCGACGAATTTCTTTTAAAAGATTCCTGCTAGTTGCTCTGTATACGCCCTCTGTACTCACCAAGTTTCATCTCTTTGAAAACTCCCTAGCAGGGGTACCCGGGAGCTCGAACTTGGGTACCCGTCTCAATATGGTCGTTTGTAGGCAAAAGTCACCCTTTTTCTACGATACTTTTCTCAAAATTTTCCCGACGAATTTCTTTTAAATTTTTCCTGCCAGTTGCTCTATATGTGTCCTCTATACTCACCAAGTTTCATGTCTTTGAAAACTCCCTAGCTGGGGTACCCAGGAGCTCGAACTTGGGTACCCCACCGCCAATGAAGAGCATGAGCCCTTTGTAGTCTACGAGACTTTTCTCAAAATTTTCCCGACGAATTTCTTTTAAAAGATTCCTGCTAGTTGCTCTGTATACGCCCTCTGTACTCACCAAGTTTCATCTCTTTGAAAACTCCCTAGCAGGGGTACCCGGGAGCTCGAACTTGGGTACCCGTCTCAATATGGTCGTTTGTAGGCAAAAGTCACCCTTTTTCTACGATACTTTTCTCAAAATTTTCCCGACGAATTTCTTTTAAATTTTTCCTGCCAGTTGCTCTATATGTGTCCTCTATACTCACCAAGTTTCATGTCTTTGAAAACTCCCTAGCTGGGGTACCCAGGAGCTCGAACTTGGGTACCCCACCGCCAATGAAGAGCATGAGCCCTTTGTAGTCTACGAGACTTTTCTCAAAATTTTCCCGACGAATTTCTTTTAAAAGATTCCTGCTAGTTGCTCTGTATACGCCCTCTGTACTCACCAAGTTTCATCTCTTTGAAAACTCCCTAGCAGGGGTACCCGGGAGCTCGAACTTGGGTACCCGTCTCAATATGGTCGTTTGTAGGCAAAAGTCACCCTTTTTCTACGATACTTTTCTCAAAATTTTCCCGACGAATTTCTTTTAAATTTTTCCTGCCAGTTGCTCTATATGTGTCCTCTATACTCACCAAGTTTCATGTCTTTGAAAACTCCCTAGCTGGGGTACCCAGGAGCTCGAACTTGGGTACCCCACCGCCAATGAAGAGCATGAGCCCTTTGTAGTCTACGAGACTTTTCTCAAAATTTTCCCGACGAATTTCTTTTAAAAGATTCCTGCTAGTTGCTCTGTATACGCCCTCTGTACTCACCAAGTTTCATCTCTTTGAAAACTCCCTAGCAGGGGTACCCGGGAGCTCGAACTTGGGTACCCGTCTCAATATGGTCGTTTGTAGGCAAAAGTCACCCTTTTTCTACGATACTTTTCTCAAAATTTTCCCGACGAATTTCTTTTAAATTTTTCCTGCCAGTTGCTCTATATGTGTCCTCTATACTCACCAAGTTTCATGTCTTTGAAAACTCCCTAGCTGGGGTACCCAGGAGCTCGAACTTGGGTACCCCACCGCCAATGAAGAGCATGAGCCCTTTGTAGTCTACGAGACTTTTCTCAAAATTTTCCCGACGAATTTCTTTTAAAAGATTCCTGCTAGTTGCTCTGTATACGCCCTCTGTACTCACCAAGTTTCATCTCTTTGAAAACTCCCTAGCAGGGGTACCCGGGAGCTCGAACTTGGGTACCCGTCTCAATATGGTCGTTTGTAGGCAAAAGTCACCCTTTTTCTACGATACTTTTCTCAAAATTTTCCCGACGAATTTCTTTTAAATTTTTCCTGCCAGTTGCTCTATATGTGTCCTCTATACTCACCAAGTTTCATGTCTTTGAAAACTCCCTAGCTGGGGTACCCAGGAGCTCGAACTTGGGTACCCCACCGCCAATGAAGAGC